>JANTQB010000001.1:615394-720803 GCA_032988175.1 Myotisia sp. PD_48
TTTTAAAGTGCTTAAAAAAATTTTAATTTCCTAAAAGGAAACAAACACACACTGGCCAAAATTTTATTAAAGGCCCGTTTAGCCCCAAAAAAAAAAAAAAAACCCAAAAAAAAAAAAAAAAAAAAAAAGGGTGAGAGGGTGTGGTGTAAGAGGCGGTGGGATGAGGGACGGAGTTGTTAGTGTTGTTTAGTTAGGGCGGCGCAGGACCTGGGGAAAAGAAACCTTCGCCAACCGTTAGGCTCAACAATGCCAAATCAAACGGTCTAGAGGTGAACAACTGGCCCAAGGGTAGGCAGCGTATCAGGAGGCGACGAGGAACTAGCGGTCTAAGTCAGCCCCGCATACGAAACACGTTTCGAGCCAATAAAAATAAGATACGAGGGGGATTTGATTTCGAGTCATAATAGATAATCATCAACTAGTATTTTAGGGGGTGGAAGAGTGAAGAGTAGGGGGTGGATGTCGGTGTATGGATGAAAAAGACGGGGGTGGGAAGGGATAGGGATAGTTAGGGAGGGAATGGAACTGACCAGACACAATCAATCTATCTATCTACACGTTCTCGTTCGCTCTTTCTGTTGGGTTCGCCTCGCTTGATCCGTGACACAGCACACGCAGGTCACAGTTGCAGTCAGTTGGAAAGTCGGTTTCGGGTTCCTTGATTCCCGCGCACAAGTAAATCCGTGAACAACACGACTGTCACGATCCCAACCAGCCTGACCTGAATCAAGATGGATGCAAAAGGAATAACAAGTTACACACGTAAATCAAGAATATCGGGAGGCGGCGCCAGGTTTTTGTTTTCGTTCTTTTTTTTTGTATCTCCGTAACTATACTTGTGGCTTGATCTTGTTTTCGTTTTTTTTTTTTTTTTGGTTTGTTTTATCGAATTTCAATAGTTAGGAAGTATCG
Organism: Myotisia sp. PD_48; assembly: GCA_032988175.1. Classification (NCBI taxonomy): domain Eukaryota; kingdom Fungi; phylum Ascomycota; class Eurotiomycetes; order Onygenales; genus Myotisia; species Myotisia sp. PD_48. Next base: position 616,307 of record JANTQB010000001.1, read on the forward strand.
GTTTGTTCGTTTGGTTCAAAGGTGATACGTGTTATTGGAAATGCGACGGGTTGTTGTCGGGCGTCGAATTAACTGGCAAGCCTTGATTTTGGCAAACTAACTGGTCTGGAAGTTGCGAATCGAATCAAAAGTCGGGCAGCTGATCGAATAAATAATTTCGGTTTAATCAAATAAAAAACAGGGCGGTATAATATATGACATCCAGATCCAAGATCCAGATCTAAATAAGTCGGTGTCGGGGTTGTATGATGGGTTGACTGGATTGTGGGGATGATATGTAACGGTACAAACCGAAGTTGTAGATCAGGTCTCGGCCAGGTCGCTCGAGAACTCTTTTTTCAACTCAAGAAAGGTAAGTGAACTGGATGATTTCGAGGGTTACATATGGGACAAGCGATGGAACCTCCAGATCAGCAAGAAGCCAGATGTTGTGAAATAAAGAGGCAATCGAGGCAATCGAGGCCGTTCTGGATAATCTCCGTTAGATTAAACAGGGGTGAAGGACGGAGGAAAGAATATTAACAACAAAGGTGTCAAGATGGGTTTAGTTATATTATGTATTTTCCCGGGGTCGTTTGTCCATCCCTCTTTCTCTGTTTTTTTTCTTTCTTTCTTTCTTGTTTGGTTGGTTCTTTATTCCAAGATTCAAACGGTTCGCCTGTTGGTACCCTGACTGTGGTTATAAACTAGTTTATACTGTTTACCTGAGTGTCGGGATGGTCTGTTCTTTGTCTGCCTCGCCAAACAACCAGCGCAAATGAACGGTGAACGTGGTTGGATGAATATCGCGTCAGAGAGGAGTGTGTGTCGTCTGAGTCTTGTTCTTGTTCTATAGTAGCTCGTGTGATGTTGTTCTTCAATCATCCCGCGCACTCTAACAAACGAGTGGAAAAGCTTGCGGAAAGAAAGCGGCCAGTCAGGTCCCACGGCTTCAATCACGATGTAAGAAGAGCTGGGTATTCGATCGGAAGCGCCTCCGAGCTGCCGTGTATGATTTCGTTTAGTGTTTTTCGTTTCTTTTTCCTTCTCCCCTTCCGTTTCCTCTTTTCTTTTTTTTTCGCTCCTTTGATTTTCTTGGGACGAGGCGAACTGGAAAAAGCAAATACGATCGGTCACTTAAGTGGGCTGTTGTTATTATATCCCGTTGAACTGAGTCTGTTTTGAGGGCAGTTAGAGTCTGCGGGATGGAGTTAGCTACCAACAATCGATCGTGGATAGACGGAGGATAGACAGATAGATATATTATAGCTAAATGGGCTCAAGGCAAGGAGCCGAGCTAACTACCTAGGCGAGGGAGCCGGTGGACAGGCTGGGGACGCGGAAGAGAGAGCCGCGCCCTTATCCTCAGCATCTCCATTATTCCGTAGTTAGTTCGTTTGTTATCCGTTCTGCCTTATCCCGCGAGAGTTGGGCTTCAAGTTCAGTTCTTGAGATGGCCCAGGTCTCCTGCTTTCCCCGGCCGGAACATTCCCTTGGGCTCCGCGTCCCCCCGCGGCCCACGTGTCGACCCTGGTTCTCATTACCGTAAAGAATACCGTAAAGAGAGAAAGACACGGAGAAGCTCCTCACACCCAGAGTATTACTCTCTCACTCTTACAACTTCCTCTCCAGTATTACTCCGTAGTCTCTCTCTCTCTCGGACTTCTGTCGGATCCTGTCGGAGAACACAACACGATAGCAGAAAACACTACAACTATAAACCATAGCTAAAGGATATAGCTACTTCTCCGTCCTGATTTAATTGATCATCTATCATCTCCCTTGTTCCTCTCCCCACGGCACAACGGCCCGTGGCCCATGATTCGTAACATTCCTAGCTATTAAAATAAAATAAAATAAAAATAAAACAAACTAGAAAAAGAATCGAAAAAAGGGAAAAAAAGAAGGAAAAAAGCAAATAAAATATATGGAACATGTCGATGATCTCGCAGATTTTATCTCAACATGGAATGGATATCCTGGCTCGACTCGTTAATTAGTGATTCCAAACACCTGGTAGTGGCCAAACCGCCTCTCAGCCACCACACACATACAATCTCTCTCTCCCTCTCGCTCTATTCCTCATCCATCTATCCAGGAACATCGAGATGAAGAGGGAAAAAAAGGGGGGAATAATATCGACTCGTTCAAATCGAGGCCCCTTCCCTTCCCAATCCTCAGGATCTCTATCCACTGTGGCTCTCCTAGCATCAGCTAATTCTCGTTGTTGGGTCCGGGGAGTCCATCCGCGCCTTAGTTGAAGCCACCCATCCATCCAGACGGGTTTCTTCTCCAGCCGAGGTTTCATTTTTTCCCTTCAATCCTTTCCTTTCTTCCTTGGTCGGTCTAGACAATAAATTATTCTAAATTGCAAAAAATGATAATAAAATAATACAGAAAAAAACCTGCTGTGGATTTCTTTTCCTTTCCTGCCTTGATTTGACCGAGCTTCGGTTGTACTCCTTGGTTGTTTTTTCCAGGGAATTGGTTAATATGAACTGAGCAAAAAAGCAAAGGGATGCTTTGCTGCAGGTACCTGCATTGCATTGTGCATAAAGCCTCTCTTCTTGGCGGGCTAGATCGATCCTGTTGTATTATACCTGGCTGGATACGTGCATTTTGCTTGTATAGTATAATAATATGGGTCTCCTGGTTACATTTGGACGGACCATGTTTAAAATCTGAATAACAATCATATGCAGGTTAAATTCTCCGGGAATGCATCACATCGTCCACAGAGATTGAGCTTTGCCTAAACGAGTCATGATGGAGAAGCTCTGCTAGCCTATTTAGGAAATCAGACGGAAATCTGATATATCAGACATCGCATCTCAACTCCGTATTGGGAGCGGGAAGAGACAGAAATGAGCTAGACATACTATAGACCCTGAGAATCGACCTCTCGCAAAACGAGAAAATAGAAAGAAAGAAGGCAAAAATAAAAAATAAAAATAATAAAAAAAAAAGGCCGTCCCTGATCTTGATCCTAAAAAAGAGTGACTCGAGCTTCTGTGAAACACCTTCACCGCGTCCCTGGATATCCAATCCTATCAATCCCAGTTAGTTCTTCTCCTTCTTCCATTCCCTCTGCTTGAGATATTGATACATCGTACGGATAACCTCCCTAGAGCCAACTTATGATGCAGCATCTAACTACCTAAGTTGGATAACAAGTTTCTCGGTTGATCAATATGCAAGGGAAATGGAATCAAAATCAAATAAATAGACAAGTTGGATTTGCAACTCGGTCCCAGCTCTCTGGGTCGAAGTAGCAAACTACCCAAAAGTTAGTGAGTTATAGTGTTAAGTTAACCCAAGTTGGCTACGAAATACTTGAATAAATCCAATAACAATAAATAATTAACATGACTGGCTGTGTAACAAACCATCCGCCACACCCCACAGCGGCAAGGCAACCCCAGATTCGATCCAGCCAGAAGAAAGAAAAAGAGATAGAGAGAGAGCGGGCTACGGAGTACTCCGTAGATTCAACTCACATTTCGTCTTCAGCTGGACAGTCTAGACTGCGAGTCTCCTTTGTTTGCTGTTTGACTTCACACTGGTTCCCATGTGCTCGGGACCTCCCGTTGTTCTTGTTTTTCTTTGAAAACTATTCATTCATTGTCTACGGAGTAGACAAGGAGAAAGAAAGAGAAAGAAAGAGAGAGAGAGAGAGAGAGCTGTCATTGTTGGATTGATTGTCATTATCCAAGAATGGTTATTAGATAGAAATCCCTCTCCCGCCCTGCTTTAATTTATTTATTTTACCTTTATATTTATTTAACGCAAGTTTTATATTCTGGTTGTTTATTTTTATTTTTTTTATTCTTTATTCAATATTCTTTATTTTATTATCTTTTTGGTGGTGGTTTTCGAGATATGTCTCATCCTAGCCACAATGATGACTCGTTGACTGGGGCACTGATATAAGTTAACTAACTATATATAAACCACCTTTAATTATCGTGATGATTAGTGATTACTGATGGTTGTGGTGGTGGCACGTAGGGAGGCAACGTATTTCTTCCGCCTCCCCTTTGCTTTTTTTATTACCTCCTTTGTGGTTCCATCATCTTGGGATAGCTGGGTACGCGTCTTCTTTGGATAGTTGGTTTTCTCAGCTAAAGACGGCTGATAGATGATAGATAATATGGGGATTGTTCCGAATTCGTGTATAATCCATCTGGAATCAATCAGGTTTTGTCGTCGATCAACAACAGTGTTTTAAATTACTTTGCATTCCAAGGTTAATTGGTTATTTGGAATGAACTGAGTTACTTGTTCTAGGAGGAAAGATAAAAATTGCCCCATGATCAATAAATAATTCATTCGAGTTGTAATACTTCCTGTCCCCTTAAAACTAACGCCCAGAATCAAAACAGCCATACGTAACAAACAAGAAAAAAATACATAAACAGGTAAAGAGCAAAGAGCATGAGAAGAGAGGCTAGGGATAACAATCAGAACTATTCCTTGTTCCGCAAGTAGCGTTTGAATGAACGAAACAGTTTGCCGAGCTAGAATTGTAATGATTTTGAGAAGCCAGAAGTTGGGGTTGAATTCAATTCATATTAAAACATTGCGCAACGAAGAAAAGAAATTAAAAAAGAAAGAAAACGAAAAAAAAAATTGTCACCAGTACTGCTTGATGGAAGCACTCTTCACTGCCATGTAATAATTCCCATCATCAGCGAGGCGAGTAAACGAGGATGAGAATATTATTGGCTGCAAAGAGGTATCGATCGAATAATTTACTACAATTCGACATTAGCATCTAGCCTTGTTTTCTATTTGCCTGTCAAATTCAGCGGGAATACCCACAGAAATCTCATCCATCCCGAGATCTTCACCGCCAGCAACTGGCGCTGCTACTGCTGCTCCATTTGCTGCAGCTGCAGGAGCAGCATTGGCGGTTGTTGATCCTTCGAAGTAATCAGCCATATCAGCGTCTAATTCTTCTATAGTCTTGGGCTTTGGTCGGCCTGCGTTGCGCCCGCGCTTGACACGGCCTCGTGTTTCACCGCGCTTTCGTCCAACCTTGGCAGCAGAAACTGGCTTGGGCTGAGACTTGGGTTGCCTAGTAATTCGTTAACTAGTTAGATGTAATCCAAGAAAAAATCCGATGTGAAAAACTTACGCTACACGCTCGGTGAGGGGCTTGACGGCAGGAATGGGTGGAGCGCGAGAGGCATCAACCACGACCTCAATCTAGGATAATATTATATTAGTCGGACTTTCATCTTCCATTTGACGTTCCGCGGATTTGTGCATACCTTGATGGGTCGCTTGTCGATCAAGAGGCCGTTGAGCTCTTTAGCGGCCTTGGCAGCAGTTTCGGGTCGGGTGAAGGTAATCGATGCAATCCCACGGCTGGTCCCATTCTGGTTATATGTGAGCATTACCTTTTTAACAGGTCCAGCCGATTGGTGGAAGTATTCCTAATGGTGACGAATTCATCAGTATGGTCGCTACTGACAAGTTGCTGCTTTGGTTCGAAACGTGGAAAAATGACGTTCGGGAAGCTTCGGCATTCGAAAGAAAAAAATATTTTAAACAAGCCCATCAGATCAGCGAACGCAGAGCGAAAGAGAGCTAGACATCTACATCATCCATTTATTACAATCCGAAAGCATCCTAGGCGTGGTGGCACGGATTTCCATGTGGCAAGAATCCCGGTTCGGTAAACAATGGAGCAAACCTATCCCTCTGATATGGGCGTAGGCGCGATAGCATCGAAGGGAAAGCCAGATAGTCCGTCGGGGTTTGACGAGGAAGCGCTGATCAAGATAGAAAATCCCATTCAACCCACTAACGCACTCGAATAGTGCTTGGTCGCAGAAAAAGAGAACACAATTTCTGCTTGCCTTTATTCTACCACCTTGAAACCCCACAATCTGGCAGTTGACGGGCTATTGGGTTGTTGTAGAAGCGAGAATCCAGACCGAGAGTAGGTGATCAGAACTGGCGCTGGTATGCGTAGCATGCTCGGTACGGAGTAGTATAAACGAATAGATGATAGATGGATGAATGGATGAATAAAATGCCTCGCTGCTCAATCACCGTTGCGCTCGCTGATACCCCACATTTCAAGAAGATTGGCCAAACAGCGATTTTTAACGCAGATGCGAGACAAGTCATAGATTTCTCAAGGACACGTCTCCAAAAGAGCCGTTCTGCCCTCGGTATTGATAAGGAGGGAGGAGGCTGAGGCTGGCATTGTGACGCCAGGGATATGTTATGGTCTTGGCAAGGTTCAACATTCATGTAATACATTCTGCGTCATGCCGATGGAGTGGCGAGCAAGAATAGATTTGAATGGCGCGATAGCAAGATACCATAAGCCTCATAGCATATCCACATCGAGAGAAACGATGCCCATATTTCATGTTGGTTTGAAAAAGGAAGAAAATAAACCGACTCTTCCGACCGTCACGTTCGAAGAAAGAGGATTTTGAACGGAGACGACGAACGAAACCCAGAGAGCGCCTCTATCAACATACCTTGATATTCGCTTCATTCACATCGGCGGGCTAAGTGGAGTTAGTTACCTGTATTTCTCGACATACAAAATAAGAAGAAAAAAAATTGGATAAGGAGGAACCTACCAGGCCGCTCACGATGATTTTTCCTTCTCCTTGGCCAGCAGCTGGACCAGTGGGTATGGCCTTAGAAGTAGGCTTTGTTCGTCTAGTCGACTTTCTGACACCTCCAATAGGAGCTTTAGCAGCAGCAGCAGCAGCAGCCTTCGAGGGTCTGCCGCCTGGACGACGCTGTCGGCCGCGACGCGCCTGAGTGCTGAGAATCTCGTCCAGAGACTTATCGAGCTTGCCAGACATGATTATTGAAGTCTGTAGAGTAGAGTACTTCGAATCAAAGGGCTTATATGCACGTCAAGAGTCGGATAGATGGGCAGCAGGATGCAACCAGGCGGGATATTAATGAACAAACAGTGTTTTGAGTTTAGGCTGCGATGTTGCGTTGGATGACTCGTTGGATGAAGTTCTCGTTCAGGGCAGTGGAAACCCGGTGGAAGATAAAGCTACCGATTCAAAAGTTCCCGTCAAGGAGAATAGTGAATGGAAAGATCGATGAAAGATATTTTAGTATCTTTGAAGAGAAGAGAGAGATCGGGTGAAGAAGAAAGAAACAGGCGGAATCCTTTTTTGGTTGCCCAGCGCCTGATTTTTGTCTTTCTGTCGCGCAGTAACACGCTAGGCCGTTTCCGGATAGGGCCGCCCCTAAACCAGCTGTCCTAGTCACGTGGCGCCAATTAGCTACTGTGCCCCCAAGTTGCTTGCCACCATTCACTAGTTAACTACGGAGTAAGGTAATTGTTTTCTATGGCAAGATGATCAGATAAATTGTTATATTCTATTTAATATATACCCAAAACTCCGAAGCAAAACTCCTGCCTTGGTTGAATTGATAGTCGCTCCAAAACTGAGAAATTCCAAAAAAAAGGGGGAGGGGAACATATTAACAAACGTAACGGGCATAATCATCGAGAAGGGTCCCATCATGATAAGACGGCGGAGAACCGTTAACTCTTAAGCGCTTCGAGCCTCCCTCGCATTTGCTCTAGCGTAGCTTCTTGGTCATCAAATTCTTCCTCTGCCTGTTCTTCCTCTGTGAGCTTCTCTTCGGCCTTGGGGCTTTCCACATTGGAAAACCGTCCCTGTAGAACTTCCTGTAGCACTTTATTGACCTCTGCATCTGCCTCTTCTTCCTCTTCTTCCAGGAGTTGTTCTTCGGGCATGGCCATGTCGATAGTTTCTTCGATTATACCCGCCTTAACTAGTTCTAAGCCTGTAGATCATCCATTCCATTAGCAATCTATACCCAAGACAGACCTAGGAAAGGAAAGGAAATGAAATCAAAGTAGAAAGACAGAACAGAATAAAGTTGGGAGTATCACGCACTTAGCTGACGCATGGTGCCAGACAATTCGGGTAGTCGGACAAGAGTATTGACATCCTTCATAATACCCGTCGATGCTCTCAAACTTCCCTCGATCTTTCTTACGGAAAAGGCTTCATTGACTTGCATCCTCACGCTGTCTAGTTGCGCTTTACTTGTGGTTAGGCGAGCTGTCTGTTTTCGTACCCGGATCAACTCCCGGGCAAATATTCTGGTTTCTTTTGCGGCTTGTGTCGCTTGAGAGGGGTTGCGTTCGCCTCTTTTGGATGCGGAAACCACAAACTGTTTGGTTTTGGTTTCCAGGGCTTTCAATTGAGCAATATCACGGTCGAGTTTGCGGGTATTTGCTCGGATTAGGGCGTTACATTTTCTCATCTAGAAATTTACCAATGTTAGGGTTTTGGAGAGGCCCTAGAGAGGATAAGTAATATCTTACCTGAACTGCGGGGTCAGGTTTGAAAAAGACGGCCTTTAACGATTCCATGATGGGTATCCGATAGGTATCGCATAGAGATCTGATAGATGGCCAAACAGGTGGGATGTGGGCTTAACTTTGGAGACTGAGGGGAGAGCAAGGATGTCGGAATACGTTCAGCACTTGGAAGAGAGCATACTATCGTATCATATCATAACTCTCACCAATAAACAAGCCCACCAAGAGACGTCTAGTCAACTCCAACCTGAAGTTAACGTCTTCGATTCTCAGACCTCCTTCCAAAGGTTGGAAACGGGAGATGGACGGCCTACGTCACATGACGCGCCCTCTGCTTGGCGCACACCCACATGCTGTCAATGCTTCCTTCCAGTACCTTCTAAGCATAATCAACTTCTCTGCTTTTGAGATCTCTCGCATCCAATATCAGATCCTAGATCCCAAACCATAAGCCCTAGCAACGTGCAGAGTGTTAGATATCTCGTCCTTCAACAGTTCTTCGACTCTCTTCACAATGGCAACCAGTCAGACACCTGAAGGTGAGTTTGTTTTAACTGTACCATGATGAAAGATTGTTTTGAGTTGCTTGCGATATACAACCAACTGTCTCCCTCTCTCTCTCTCGCACAACTTCTCATGATTATTTTCCCCGTCAAACGGCATTTCATAAGTACTCCCGTGCTAAATATTGTGTCGCATTTTCTAGTTCTTTGGGCTCAACGCTCCTCCGACAGCGAGCCTGAGAAGAATATCCTTTACGTCACTCTCAGCGTCCCTGACGTCCCTGCGTCGTCGGCCAAACTTGACATCAAGCCAACGAGCATATCATTTACTGGACATTCCGATACCAAGAAGATCGACTACAAGGTCGATATGGAGCTATATGGTGAAATTGATGTTGAGAACTCAAAAACACATCATTCTGCCCGTGGCATTGATCTAGTTTTAAGAAAGAAGGAGCTAAAGGAGGAATACTGGCCGAGATTATTGAAGGAAGCAAAGCGCGTCCATTATCTGAAGACCGATTTTAGCAAGGTGAGTTTGCTCTATTTTTCCTATCTGATTTCTTCTAGCTTTTCCTTTCGCCTTAACCCCCCGTGGTTGCATTTAATTCTACCATCACACTTATCCTCTCTCTAACAAATGCTCATCAAATTCAATCTAGTGGGTTGACGAGGACGAGCAAAATGAGGCCCCAGAGGAGGGACTTGGCTCATTCGATGATGGTGGCATGGGCGGAAATCCCGGCCTGGGTGGCATTGATTTCTCCAAGCTTGGCGGCATGGAAGGTATGGCAGGCATGGGAGGTATGGGCGGTATGGGCGGTATGGGAGGTATGGGAGGTATGAACATGGCAGATCTCGCCGGACAAGATGATGAATCGGTAAGCAGTCTCGAATAAACTTGTTATCTCAACAGATGCACAATCTAATAAATTTTCGACCCACAGGACGAAGACATGCCTGAACTAGAAGGCGAAGAAGATACCAAGACTCCCGAATCCAAACCCAAGGTCCAGGAAATTTCATAGGTGGATCGTTGACTTCTTTTCTTCATCCGCGCCATTCTAAATTTTCCAGATCTGATTGCTATTTTTCTTTTCTGGGAAGAGAGCCTGAATCTTGTCCATTTTTCTTCTTATCTGGGCTTTGCCCACTCAATTTGCTACCAAACGATCGATGGCCGGAACTAAAATTAGTGTGAAAAGGGTTCAGGAATGGACATTATGACAAAAGATTGATAATATTTCACGGCATTCAGCTATCAAAAATAATATTCAAGTTGCATTGTAAACTATGAAAGCCCCTACTCCTTTGGTGGTTTTTTCTTCGTGCTGGATATCCCCAACAGATTGATCATTACTATGCTGAACTCTTCTGGGATCCTCATACCGTTTCACATTCTACAACGACCATAAATTAGCAGGGTATAAAAAGTAAATAGGGAGTGAGGGTTTTGTTCTTACCTTTCAACCGGAGTGAATCCAAGGAGTTTCATGCCGTTTTCGAGGACTTGACGAGCGCTTTCGTACAGAGCTAACCGCGCAATGGTTAAATCTTGAGTTTCAGCACCAATAACTTTAAGGATTTCGTATGCAGAGGAAACCTGGTGTGTTAGGTGGAATAAATAAGTCAAAATGTGGCCTGGCTCAAGTGATTTCAACGTCTGCCTGGTGATATCGCTATACTGAGCCAGTAAGCGAATAATATTGATAGCATGGGGTTCCTTTAACAAGGACCAATCAGCCGCAAGAAGAGCTTCCGGTTCTATCTTAGCCTTCCGGACGATGGAACAGAGTCTTGCATGGGAATATTGCAAGTAAGGACCCGTATCGCCCTCGAAAGAGGTCATTTTGGTAATATCGAAAGGGTAATCTCGAATCCGTCTGCTAGACATATCTTGAACCATTACTGAAGTTATACCAACACTATCCGAAATCTGGTCTGGATTATTGATTTCAGCATACTTGGCTTCATTTTTGCGCATAACTTCGTGCATAGCGGCACTACTCTTATCGAGGATGTCGCTTAGGAGCTCAACTGTACCGAGTCGAGATGACATTCCTTGCACTCTTCCGAAGTTAACGTGTTCAAGTTTTGCAGCAATATCGTGGTAGCCCATCAATGCTACCGTTTTGAAAAGCCGTTGAAAGTAGACATCCTGTTCAGAAGAAACAACATAGATCATCTTATCAAATGCATACTTCTCAGCCCTTTCTAGAACGGCCGCAACATCCCGAAGCAAGTAGGTTGTGGTGCCGATCCGAGATCTAACAACAGCGACATCAAGGTTCATTGCCCCATGCCTCCTGAAGTCAATTACCCAAGCACCATTCTCTTCAACCAAAATACCCTTCTCTTTCAAAGTCGTTTCCACTCTGGATATTGTATCTTTCTTCACGGTTGACTCTCCTGAGTATTCATCGAAGGCGATATTCAGTCGAGAATATGTCGAGATATAACGTTCAATACTAATATCTCTGAAACGTTTCCAAAGAGCGACTGCATCCTTATCCCCTTGTTCCATTTTCATGAAGAATGCGTTCCTCTCTGCGAAGATGCCTTGGCTTTCAATTTCGGCTGTATCCTGACCATTTTCTTGAACAAGCCGTCTAGCTTCTTGCTCTGGTTTAAAAAGGGTATTGATTCTTGCATATACATCAAGTAAATGCTTCAACGGCTCCTTTGCGAGTAGTTCTTCAGATCCAAATCTTTCCCATCCTACAGCAACCAGTCCGAACTGTTTGCCCCAGTCACCAAGATAATTAATCTTGGTGACTTCCCATCCCATACTCTTGTATAGGTTGGAAATAAAAGCTCCAATGATAGTACTTCGAAGGTGACCTGCGTGAAACTCCTTCGCTATGTTAGGAGATGAGAACTCCACAATAACTTTCTTCTTCCTGGCTTTCCCATTGAAAGGCAAGGTAGAAACCGAACTCGTTCCATAAGATAACTTTCGCTCTAAAATGAAAGGTAAAATGAGGTGTGGTAGAGTCTCCGGTGCAAAGTAAATCGGTACAAAATGTCCTCGTGCAGATGGTGGGCTGATAAGGCGATGCAATGGAAACTATGTATTAGAGTTAGTTAGCGATCAACTCCACCCTCAACCACGGAAAAAGAAGCACTCCATACCTTGGACGCGATGTCTTCAGCTAGTTTTTGGTGTTTGATTCGTTTCCGTCTAAGACGGGGTATCACTATAGAAAGATCTCCATTCGCAATTGTATTTGTCTTCTGGATGGAATCATAAGCGATATCACTTTCACACACAGCAATCTGCTGGATAACTCCAGTTATCAACAACCGGTATATATCAATAGGGTTGTCGATGATGTTCGCATATGGGTACTCTAGTATAGGGACTTCAGCCCCAAGCGATTTAAGAAGTGATTCTATACCTTGGATGGTCAGAGTACTAGCCATAATGAAGTGAAGGATGGGTAACAGTCACGAAGAACAGCTCGAATAACTAACTGATTATCCAAATATCTAACTCTAACAAATAGATGAATGATGTTAGTTTACAATCTCAGCGTTTGCAGAAAGAGAAAATCAACAAATATTCGAATCACAACTAGTTCTGACTATGACTCATTTCATCGCCAACAAACCGCTAGCCTTGCAGTCCAGAAGAAAACTACCCTGATCTTTGTTAAAAGGAGTGTGACTCCGTCCTTGCTTCGGATCGTGGCTATTAGGATGGCCTAATGGTAACCGCCATAAGTTCTGCTGTATAGAGAGGGGCTGCATCTTCTTCATCTAAAAAGGCTTCTATGTCAAGGGCAAGGCCTGATACTGTTCCGAATGACCCCCTATTATTTTTATCTTTGGGGCTTTTAGTTTGATTCTTTCCAGATTGATGATATGGTTGTTCCATTAGAGGCTTCTATCAAAGATGCTTCCTAAGATCTCACATACCTTGTATTTTCTCCACAACATAATAAAAGAACTAAACTCATCGGACCAAAGATTGTACATCTGCACAAAAACGAGAAAATTGAATGGACGAAAAAAAAGATTCCAGGGAATATTAACTGTAATAGCCGTGGATCACATTGATATCATAAATAAATCGGTCTCGCTTTGTCTAATAAGCATTCAAAAGAAATAAAAAAAATCAACCTTCACCCACGTTCGATGGACCTCCCCCTTCGTTTAGTATTGTGCCATTGATCGTGCTGTTATTACCCCCCTGGAGCCCATTTACTCGCAATTGTTCAGATTGATCTCGGAGCCGTTCTGTCTCGAGTCTCATGGCCTCCAGATTCCACGCCCCATCATCACCATCATTATCATCATCTTCGTCCGAGTATTCGTCTTCGCTATCTTGCCAATCACCGCTTTCAAACATGGCTCGACCAGTGGCCTCTTTGGCCTTGCGAGCTTCCTCTTCTGCGGCTTTCTTGTTAAGCCGTTCTTTCTTCCATTTGGTGAAAGTCTCTTCCGTAACCGGTGTAAGATTACCTGTGAGTTTGTGGCGTTCGGTTTCAAGGAACTCCTCAAGTGTGAGAGTGTTGAGAGGCGATTTATCCATCAGAGCCTTCTCAGCAGCTCTCTGTTCTTTCGTTTTCAATACGAATCTAAATTTTTGTTTTGTTAGTATATATTAGGAAAAAGGAAGTGTGCGGAGGGAAGATTTTAAGTCAAAACTTACCCAGCTGGTAGACAATGCTTATACATGCACTTATCTCCCCCGTTCGGACATGTCCAGAACCAGCCGTACTTTTGATTCTCAACGGCCTCGATAAAGAACTTGCATACTTTATCCGTGGTGGTTCTTGGGTTCCCGTGCTTGCTCAAGACGACGCTTCTCAATTTTTCTTCATCCCAATCGTCCATTGTATCCTTCTGCTTCTTCTCTGCCTCTCCCTCGCGCGCATCGGTGTATAGATTCTTCTTTTCCGCCTTTCGTTCCACTGCAGGATCATGGCTGAACTTGCACTTTCGTCCCTTCTCGCAGTTCCCCTTTTTGAAAAATATGCAGAGCACAGTTTTGGGGTCCACTCCAAACGGAACCCGTTGTACTTGTACGGGTTTGAAAAGCTCTGCGGTTTCTCGCTTGGCTTGTTCTGCGGCTTCTTTCTCCTTTGCACGCCTCTCCTTTTCAGCTTCTTTTCGTTTTTCGTCGGCGGTTTTGTTATGGGAGGCTTGTGTTTGCATCTGGGCTATGGTTTTTTTCGCCTGGGCTCCTTTTTTCTTCGTTGTGTCAATATCCTATTTGGTGGGATCTCCATCATTTGCCCAATGAGGGGTTACTCACATTTTTCATGCCAAAGGTCTGTAAAAAATTCCAATTAGCACCTCTATTCGTATACTGCAAAACGAGTGTGGAATACTCACCTTATCCTCAACGGTAGCCTTTTTCTTCGGCGCTTCATTCTTCACAGCTTTTTTGGGAGGCATCTTGGCTATGTAACTAATGTACCAGTCCTACTGATTATGCACGGCAAACAAAAAAGATTTAATTTTTTTTTTCGAATCCCTCTGTATCGTATGTGAGAGAAATCTCTCCCGGGTACGCTGTGATCTGAGTGCGTAGGGATATGTGAACGGTCAAGGCTCTTACGGTCACTTCGACCTCAAGTCAAAATCCAACCCACGAACAACTTTATGCCCTGTTCTGCTGAGTCAGCGCGGTGGCGTTACAGGCTATGCGCGTGCACATAACAACCCTCCCAAGCTCCTTCGCGTGGCCACTTCGCAAGATACATGCAAATCCATAGGATAACACCTGTCGATATATTGCACAACTCATTGCCTAACTGTTTAGCGGGCTAAATTCGTTCATGTAATTAAGGAACGGCTGTTTCACATTGGAATTTATCTTCCCTCTGGTATATATACTCACCCGCCTTGGTAGAACCTTTGAGAGAGATGTACTTACTTACAGAATCCTGTTGCAGGCCATAACAATAATCCTCTCTATACGAAACGATTAATTCCCAATTGTTCTTTGAACCCCACTCAACATGATATCCGATAACGATCTCTACCGACTGGCCATCTTCCTTGGGTCCTGCGCCATGCTCCTCATTGTCCTCTACCATTTCCTAGAAATCAACTCGAAAGACACACCTGAAGATTCTACGATCCCGCCCGCGACAACAAAACCAGCCAGGGTAGCGGGAACGAAGGAAAGTGCCGATACGAAAGCATAAATAGGCCAGGTGGTGAGGGGATCGGGTGACCGAGATATATATTACGGACGTGAGATTGATAGCTTTGTTGTTTCGGGAGCATGATAAGCGTGCGGGCACCTACATTAATATCAAGCTGAAATATTATACATGAATTGTTCTGATATCTCAATTAAGTAATGGGTCAAAATAAAGTGATGTTTTATTGATTCAGCGGCAGCACCTCGAGGGTTGGGTATCAGAAACGAAGGGCACAAAACGAACAAGCTAAATTTCAGGTATAGGAGCCCCATTTCCCAACGCCCTTTTCAACCCACCATTTGAAAACAAGAATAAATAAATAAATAAGTCAAAACAAGAGACAATCCCATTGTAGTATTTGTCATTGAGAGGCCGTTTCATCTTTTGGCGGTCTCACAATCCAAACAGTTTCAGAGGCCGTTACACTGCGTTGTCTCTCAGCATTCATTAATGTGCATCCACCACGAGCTAGCCCTATTCCTATATTCGCTTGCTTTCGTTTCAGTGATCTTAGAACCTCAACAGCCTTTGATCGATCGGTCTCATGCCGGTGTAGTTTATTAAATTCGCGGATGGATTGATAAGTAGCAGGGAAAATTATGGTCGGTGCAGACCCATCTGTTGTTGCTTTAGGTATGAGTTGTCGACCGTCCTCATCGAGTAAATATGCGTCGGAGTTTAGAGATGGATGACCTAGATGAAAAAGAACAGAGAAAAAATGAAACCCAACCATTAGGAAACTAGAATCGGGCCATTAATATTATTAGTCTCACCATGTGAGATGGAAGGAGGGCCATCGCCCAGTTCCCGCGCCACTGGACTCAGATGTTCATCTTCTAGGTGTTTTTGTAGTTCCTCTTTTGAAAATGGCCGATTGTTGTTGCATCCTGTCCATAGGCAGGTTGTGCTATCATTGCTTTTAGGCACATGCAGTTTTCGGATATGCTTTTGAAAGATAACGAGGTTGTGTAATCTAGCTCCGCAGCCATGCCATCGGCATTCATACACCAGGCGCGGCAAGTCGTTGCTAGGCGATTTGCTGATTGGCGATGATGAAATGACTACTTCGACACGTCTAGATTGGCGGTTATTCCGCCGTGTACCTGGAATGCGAGGGGAAGGGCCAGCCGAAGGATTTGTTCGCGGCATGTTTTCAGGAAAAAATTGATTGTTGGAGTGAGAAGGATGAGAGTGATGAGAAGGTGAAATCGAGCCGCTCCGAGTGTCACCCGAGTCACGTGTGTCTGGCCGGTCACGTGGTAATTGTTTGGCTGGTTGTGGGATTAATAGGGGAATCTGGTCAATGGTTGGTGCGGTAGGGCCGCCTGGATCAACTAGCTCCCACCGGAAGGTTTCTAGGTCGGACGTGTAGTTGACGGCGTTGAATTTTTCTTTCAGTTTCGTTAGGTGTTGGTTCAGGGGCCGTTCAGTTGGATGTCGGCCGGCTGCAATCATGATATCCCGAGCAATGGTTCGAGGATCATAGTAGGGTTTGGGGAGCGTTTTTGCAGCATCAATGGGCTTCACAATATCCTTACGGCTGCGTAGATTTTCACGAGCGCGATCTGAATCACCATTGTACCTGAATTGATGCAATTTATTCTGCAAAGTCTTCGGAGACTGTTCAGGTAAGGGTGTTGATTCGGCTGGTGAGGGTTGTAGTTCAGAATTTGGTCCAGCAGTGGTAGTGATATTCCCAGACGACAGCACTGAGGATCTGGTTGGTGATTCGGTGCTGATATTCCTTGACAGAGGCAATGAAAGACTGGGTGACGGTTCATACGACGGTTCAGAGAAGGTTATGGGCGGCTGCAAAATTTTTGGGCCGTGATTGTCATTTTCCTCATCACTGAATGCTTGAGTAAGATCCACAATTTCATCAAATGTTCGCTTCCTAGCCCTAGCCTCCTTTGAATCTGAGGGTGCCTGGGCCATCGGGGTAAGCACTTTGCGGTGGCGAGAGGTAGCTGGCTGCCTTTCAGGCCGGGAAGTGGAATCAGTCATTGCTGATTGGTGTAAGTCTCGATGCTGTTTCTTGAGCGCGGGGGTAGTACTAGTGGCTGCTTTCGATGGTGTATTTGGCTTCGATCCAGATGTTCGCTTTGCTTTCAGCAAGGTTGCGTGAACGAACGATGACTCTGGTTGGGTTTGCAGTGGTTGGAATGCTGGGGTAAGTCCGTTGCGATAGCTAGGCGTAGCTGCGGGCTTCGATGCTGATGTTTGCTTCTCCTTAAGAGTGGTTTCACCAACGGATGATGACTCTGGTTGAGTTTCTGGTGGCTGCTGTACTGTTTCACCCTGGGATTTCGAACCTAGATCAGGCATTGCTTTCAAGAGATGTTTTGCAAAGTGCACCCGATTAATTCGATGGCCATGGGACTCGATTTGTTCACAAAGCTGAATATAACTTGATTTTTGATCAATTAGATGAAGCAAGAAGCCTACTGTGACAGGAAGGCCATCCGGAAGGTTTGCTATGTAGTTATGTGCAGCTTCCGCTAGCGCCATGCGTTTAGTTTCTGGCCAAAGGGTTGTATTTTTTGGCGATTCAGAACGCTGGGGCTCTGGTGCTTGGCTTTCGACGTGATGTGATGGCGAGTTGCGAATACTGGATTGACCTGGTCTAACAAAAATTTCCAGAATTGACAGACGTTGCTCCTCAACAGATAGGGTACTATATTTTAGAGGGGGCGTGAATACATTCGAACTATCACGGCCCTTCTCAAGCACAGATTGGTTTAAGCTATTCGAGCCAGGCTCCGATGAACGGATCTTGCGGCGTTTTCTTCGGGCAGCAGGAAATTTCCCCAAATCCGGTAAATCGACGTTGATATGTGGGCTGCCCTCTGAGGGGTCTAAAGATCCTTCTATAGTAGTTGTCCCTTTTTGCCCTACCGCCGGAAGTGTTTGTAGTTCAGGGCCTGGGGTAGGGATAGTGAGATCGATCTGGTTATCATGCAGGGCAGTGCTAGAAATAGAGTGCCTCCCTCTCTTTCTTCTTGCAGCTGGAAACTTTCCGAGGTCGGGGAATGGAGGGGGTGTTATTAGATCAACAGTCACATTGTTTATCTTTGAAGGAGAATTTTTAGGGATAGGATGAGATATTCTCTCCCTTCGTGCTGCAGGAAATTTACCAAGATCGGGTAAATCTGAGCTGGAAGTTGGGTGAGGAGATGTTCTCGAAGATGGGATAGACACAATGGAGATCGAAGGGACTGGTTGCGGAGTAGTAATAGCGTGTAGATCCTGCTGCGCTGGGGGTTTAGATGGGCTCGTAGTCTCACTGGTCTGAGTCTAGCAATTTTGTTAGATCAAATCCTAAGAATAAAGAGCTACTGTACATACCATCTTTGCTAACAGCCTTTCAAACATGCCCGGGTCCTTAGCGCGCAATTGCTCCAGCATTTTCTGCATTTCGCTAGCAGTATCTTTTTCGTTATCCTTGCTGTTATCTATATGGCTGGTAACTAGATTCGCTACTGCCGAATTTGGCCTGTGTGGGGGCGCACTAGAAGTTGAATTCGCTGCCGCCCAAGTTGACTTGCGCGGGGGATCACTAGGAGCCGAGTTCGCTGCCACCGAAGTTGGCTTGCGCGGGGCCTCACTAGGAGCTGAATTTGCTGCCACCGAAGTTGACTTGCGTGGGGCTCTCGGCTTTTGGGAGGGTTCAGATTTCCGGACTCGCCTAGCTTTTGGTTTGTTTTGCTTTAGACGTGGAGACCTAGAAATGCGGGTAAGCATGATAGTATGATCATAGTAACAGCTATGACTTACTTTGGCCTGGGTGCGGCAGGTCTATACGAGGTTGCAGGGCGATAGCCTGAGTAGTTGTTGGATGGATTTAGATTTTGATTGTTGTTCTGGCCCATACAATACCCATTCCCGTTACTCCTAGTATCCGAGCCATGTACCAAGGGAAAATTCTGTTCCTGCCAGCTATATTCCTGTTGTCCGTAGCTATGGTTACAACTTTGAGCAGCGGGAGTAGGTTGTTGCGGCGTGGTAGCGGGAGTCCCGTTCTGCTTTCGGGCGTTATTTGCGTATGGGTACGCGGAATAGCCGTGGAAACTCATGATTGGAAGAGCGATAAGACCTGCGCAACGGTCAGTCGAACCTATGAGGCAGTGATCCAGTTGACAGAAACCAATGGGTTATGGAGATCGCGAGGTGAGAGTAGTGCATCTCAACGTTTAAAGTCCAACGCGTGGGGAGTGGGGTATGGTGGTTGGAATCGGTATCGGCGCGTGCCCGTGGTCTTGTAGATTCCTTGTCCTCATCCTTAACATAATCCGTCTGATCTGTTCCTCGACTCACGTCTTAGGAGTTAATCCAGCTCTCTCTCACTTTAACTTTCTAGTTAGTTCATCGAAGTCACTTTCCGCTGGAGCTTGTCCTGGCTTAGTCAGCGAACCCTACCTGCGCTAAAGCAGAGCAAGGTCAGCTGACCCACACTCTCTCCCACTGATCATTTTGCACCAAAAACGAAATTTCAATTCGACGCCAGTTCAAACTCCGAGCGTCGACTCCTTGCAATCATATCTCGCTTTCCCGGCTCAGGCCACAGATTCCCGTCAGAACAGTCAAGATGACCAAGGTTAACCAAGGTGGGTGAAACTAGGGAGGGACTTGGGACCCGTGCAACTACCGAGAGAGCAAATGCGAAATACGCGAATTCATCAATGACCAATCTTACTGACCGTCGTGTTCTATCTGTGTTTGAATAGCGATTGCCTCCTCCCGACGGAAGTCGCGCAAGGCGCACTTCAGTGCCTCTTCCGGCGAGCGACGAACCATCATGAGCGCCCCATTGAGCAAGGAACTCCGTGAGAAGCACAATGTATGATTTGAACCCATTGCCAGTTATTGCGAATTTTGTTTCCTCCCTCGAGATCCGTGCGAAGGCAAAAAATACCTTTCATTCTTTTCCTACGAACGGAGTTTTATTCCCGCGATGGTGGAACTCTTTTTTTTCTAAACGATATTCTTTTAAACCAGGTCCGATCGATACCCATCCGAAAGGACGACGAGGTCACCATTACCCGTGGAACCAACAAGGGCCGTGAAGGAAAGGTAACCAGTGTCTACCGTCTCAAATACGTTATCCACATCGAGCGAGTTAGCCGAGAAAAGTCGAACGGCCAGAGCGTCCCAATTGGCATCCACCCATCTAAAGTCGTGATCACCAAGCTTAAGCTGGATAAGGACCGTGAAAGCATCTTGGAGAGAGTAGGAAACGGACGAGCGGCTCGTGCTAAGGCTTCTGCTTAAATGGCGATGGGCTTGTTTCGTGGATTTCTTTTTTTACCGGGTAATAGCGCAAAAACATCATGAACAATTAAATACCAATTGAATGGGAATACGATTGCAAAGTCATCCTTTCATTGTTATGGTTTACGCTTAATGGTTGGGGAGCAAGATCTCTTGTTTTGTGCCGGTCAAAAATTTCACCGTCGTCAGGTTGTTCTACGTGGTTTGCTGGCGTCGTGTTTGATACTTATTTCCTGTTTCTTTAGGCCTACCTCTAGGGGCCAGCAACAGAACAGGGTTGGTAGAATGCAAGGATTTCTATGTTTATCTCCTGATACTGCAAACCTTTCACAACTCCGACTCCTCGAAATCTAACCCTTGAACCCATCCAACGCAGTGATTTAAAGACTGCTATCATATAACTTCTTTTTACGCCTGAATATCTCCTTGCCAGCCAGGAAGTAATTCCTACAATACAAAATGGTTGGCAAAGGTATACGGCAGGCAAATATCAAATCTTTCTGTTCTTCTTCACTCCCAGAGTGGAGTCGAACAGAAGGCCTTACCTGCAGACCTGTCCCTAGACAATCGTCGATGATGGAAGATGGGTTTGATGGTAAGGTACATCGTGTATAATGTTAATTGAATTATTGAGAATTTTCTTTCAATTGTCTCATGTATCCTATGGATATCACTGGCACTGGATTATTTCTGTTCGTCCATTTACAGCCCATGGCTGATCATCCTTAGATCTCTTTCTCATATATTTCCGAGTGTAAAAGAGAAAAACATTCTATATTGTAGGTATCACAAATAAGACAACCCGAAGATCTTATGTCAAAATAGTAATTTAATGCAAATAATCCACGAAAAGATGACCCGAACCCCGAAAAGAACGCACCCAATACCTGGAAAACGGCTTATCTCGTTGAACAGCGGGAGCGAAGGACGACATGATAGATCACTCATGTTTCCCAACACATTTCCCCCACGCGGGTAATCCGCATCCCATTCCAACGAACAAATATACCAAGAATAAGATAACCACGACTAGCAAGACCATAACTTTCGCATTCTTCCACCACATTCGCCGACGTAAATCCCGGCTGCGCACTCGGAAATCCCTCGCGCTGCTCCCCAACCTATCGGTTTTATCTATCAAGGTATCGATCCGCTCTCCTCGCTCGAGCACACGCTCAATATTCTCGGTCATAATATCCCGAACATTGTCTATTTCCTTGCGAGCAGAGGCAAGCGAATCAGCAGGCGGGGTGGTATTGAATGTATTTAAAAGGGCTCGTAGGTCATGATTGAACGAGGCACATCCATAAGCAGGCAAAGTGGTAAAATCGGTGGTTTCGGGGTCATAAGAGGCAAGGAATTTCCGCTTTAGTTCGACTAAGAAGGCAAACGGGATCCGGCGACCTTGTTCTGCCGAAGCTACTACGAGATAGGTGAGGGCTGCATGTGAGTCGGGTAGTTGACTGTTCTCATGCTCCGAAGAAGGGGAGTCGGCAATGTAGTGGATGAATAGACGGTCGTGGGTGTAGGTAAGTTTTTCGGGGGACTTGTGCGTTATCTTAGGGAGGATGATGGATGCCAATGAAGAGGCTGAAGTGGACGATGTTCCAGGCACGGAGTGCTCTGCGATAATAGTTGATCTATGGGCGATGCAAGCACTATTCCAGCGGTGAGATTGGGAGGTCGGCTTCCCAATGGTAAATATAACTAGATAAACTTACTAAAGGAGCGGGCTTGAAGCCCTGGAGGACGAAGCCATTGCTATGTTAAGGTATTCCGCGGGTGGGCAACCGAACAGTCGGATTATGGGGAGATAGATAGATGGATGGATGGATGAGAGGATGATGTGGTCAAAGTATCAACAAGGGAGATCCTAAATAACCAACTGAACTGAACTGAGATGAACTGACTATTGTTATTAGTAAATCTGGGGCTGCCTAATCAAGGTTAAGTTAGTGTCAAGTGCGTCACTGCACAGCTGAAACTCTTATTGACTGCTGAACTTTACATCTTAGTGCAAAAACTATCACCTATGGCCCGTATAGCTCAGTGGTAGAGCGCATCACTTGTAATGATGAGGTCGCTGGTTCGACCCCAGCTGTGGGCATTTGAATATAAATATTTTTTTCTTCCACTTATATTCTTTTTGTCTGATTCATTCATTCATTCTATTTATTTCATTTTTCAGTTCAGTTCAACACCTGAATCTGAACATAATAAGACAGGGACAAGTAAGGGTTATTTATGATTCTATATACATGACTACCAGATACCTGCAACTGAGAACAGGTTTGCATGGTTACAGATTTATTTTATACAGAACTAGGTCCAAAGTCAAGGGAGGACCTCTCGGCCACATCTTCGTCGCCTATCTTTGGAAAAGTACGCTGCCGCTTCTCAATGTGTTTGTGGGTGCCTTTATCTTTCGCTGCATCCTGGGGTGACAGCTCTTTCGATCTAGTACCTGTTCTTCTTGGAGCCATCGGTCGGTCTTTACTCCTTCTATCGCCTGTCTGCCGAAGGTCTTTCACTTCTCTCAGTACATCACGGAAGGTTTCTTCTAGAGTATTCATCCGCGCAAGAACAAGTTTGCTTAACATATCCCTGTTATCGCTCACACCGGCATGGAAACCTCCCGTAGCGTACGCCATCTGGGTACCAAAACTGGCAGGAATACCGCCCACAAATCCACCCCCGGCGGCATTATTATCGCCAAGGTCGGATCCAAGACCCATAGCAAAGGAGGAATGGCGCCGGCGATGATGAAGAGGCCATAAGCCGGTCTGATCATGCATGGGGCTAGCCTGCAATGAGGTAGAAGGTTGCCATAATCGAGACGCGGCTCTCGCCTGTGTTGGTTGAATATTGCCCAGTTGGCGACGTCCTGGGCTTCCCGTGCCAACTTTGCCTTTGGCCCGTTTAGGAGAAGGTTGCGGTTCCGCGTCAGGAGTACTCTCTCCAATATCCGATCCAACTGGATTGTATAAAATCGTCGCAGTTGAAGGATTTCGAGAATGATGTCGTACCGGCTTAGAACGAGAGGGGCTATTTCTTCGCGAGGGTTTCTTTGCTGTAGAGGGCCTTGATGATCGTGGAAGCGAGTCAACGTATCTCCGATTCAAGTCATCTCCTATGACCAGACCACTTTTAGTTCGCTTGGCCGGGCTTGAATCTGAACCATGGCCCTTGCTAGAATCGTCGGCCTCATTTTCACCACTACTCAACTCATCATCACCAACTTCAGCATCTGTCTGGAGTGGTAATGGTGCAGGTCTCCAGGGGTTGGTAGCCTGTTTTGGTACTTTGCGCCCTGATAGTGGCCCGATATCCATAAACTCCTCCGGATCGGATGCGAAAGAACGTGCGGTTTCAGTGAAAATTTGAAGATTTGACGGTTGCATCCCGCGGCGTCGTAGCGTTTTGCGCCATGGATGTCTCGTCTCTAAGCCATCTATTAACTTCCTGTCTTCCTCTTCAGGCGAAATCCGAGTTCCTCCTTCTTCATTAAGTACGTTTATCCAGTTATTTACCGTCGTGTTGGAGGCCTGTCTGTGAGGTCTAGTTGGGATATTGGTTCTGTATGTGGAACCTCCAAAGGGTCGACGAAAAACCTGGTCTAGCGCCTCATCCTTTTGGTGAGTTGCAATAGACGGTTCCCTCATGCGGAACCTGTTTTTGGGGTTGAATGGGTCCAAAGCGCGGTTCTGTTCTACCCAGGATTTAAGCAGATTAGGACGTGCTTCAACAAGATCGGTGGGCCCAATGGCCGCCGAACGTAGTACTGTACGCTCGTAGAAGTATATGAAGAAAAGGATTGGGAAATGTGTAAGTTTGATAACTGTCCGGTTCAGTTTGAGAAAATTGCGAAAAGGCATAACAAATCTGGTAGGTGCAATTGCCCAGGCGAGGATGTTGGCTGGTGCCACATATGAGAATAGAGCATCAGATTTCACCATGGAAATGGTATTGACGGCAAATAAAAATTGGTGCTCTTCATGCGCATTTTGGACTATGGCCATGAAGGAATTTGTAAGGACAGTGATTAAGATAGTGACAACAAGGAAATGAGTTATGAATAGGAAGATAACCAAGATCATCTTTCCAACAACGTTATAGGTGTCCCACAGTTGCCAGGCAGCCGGAGTAAACCCCATCACCATCTGGAACAAGGCATATGCAATTGAGCTCGGGGAGCCACTGCCACCGAAGGAGTAGCTAAATGCAACAAAGAAACCGCTGCAGGCAATTAGGATTAGTATAAGAACAGCAATTAAATCGGCAACCATCATTCGGAAGGCGATGAGTAGTTGGGAGAAATAGCGGTAATGGTCCAGAACCGAAAATAGCCGTGGTAGGAGCAACACAGCATTTGCAGATAGAACGTCAAAAGAAAGGTTTGCGATCTCAAAATTTTCGGCCCCAGAAACCATAACACCATACAGCCTCAGGAGAAAGTAAGCCACGAGAAGCAGTAGGATTCCTACGTCGAAAGTGTTCCAGAAACTCATGAGGTATAGACTGAAACCTTGCTCGTTAAACCCAACAATCTCGTCGAGCATGAAGCCAGCGCTCCAGAACCAGAATACCACCTCTAATACCGTCAGATGCTGCGGCCGTTGCTGCAACAATGTGAGGAAGAGGCCGAGCAAGATTGCGTAGGAAAGAGTCGACAGGGCGTGACGATATCTGGGTACCCTCAGTCGAGATAACTTGAATAACGAGGCATCTCGAGGATTATATAAGGCCACAGAACGTCTGAAAATCCCTTTATTCGGTAACATCACGTTATCAGTAGTGCGAAACGTAGCCCCCTGGGCGTTATTAGTTCCGTAATTCTGAGTTTGTCGTCTAGAGGTCTTTAAGGCGGGGTGTCGATGTAGACTATCAGCCTCAGAGTAAAAAACGATGGTTCCAGCCCATATCGCTTCAAGCTGCAGAACCACTAAGGGATGAGCTAGGAATTTTTTCGCTTGCGCACGAATGGCAATTTCAAGACACGAGATGCGAACATCCTTCAATAGATTTTGACTACCACCCCGTAATGGGCTCTTGAGTGTATCGTTCGATGAGGATGGAGCTTGTCCTTGTAACGGATAAAAATCGTATGACAATGCATCGATCAAACGACGGGTAGAATGGTCTTTGAGGAGTTTAATGGCTAGCAGCTCACAAACCATTGCTCTAGTTCGGCTGGCACCACTAATGCCTGGATTAGAGTTGGCCTCTTTGCCAAACTGAAGACAGTTGACTATCAAAGCATAGAGGGTGGCTTCTGAGAAATGAGATGCATGAATAATTTGCTGGATCGGCTTCAAAAGGAATTGGGAGACTTGCGGAGACCGCAACTGCTCCCACGTTAACGTCGTTTCGCACCGTGACGTTATCAAAAGATGTAGGTCGTGGGTAAGCTGGTACACCGGGAGCGAATCTGACAGCTTTATTATTAACGAACCCTCTCAGCGATCAGGCTGGGACGAAAGGGAATAAAACAGAACTCCATACCAAGATGAGCATTTGAAAACATGGGAAGGAGCGGAGTTTGATCTTCTATCCCACGGTCATCCCCGTTATCCTCGTCAGGAAATTCTCCTTCTGATGTCTCTGGCTCAGGATGCACGTCAGTGCCCCCATGGATCCAATTTCTTCTTGAGCCAAAAAAATTCGGAGATTGTACTGCTGTGGTAGCATTGGATGAAGAGAACGGATTACCCTGTCTCTGGTTCCGCTTTGGTCTGAAGAGAGATGAAAACATCTCTACTATGGGAATGACCTATCTCCACTACTACCTGCTAGGTGGTTATTGCCACACTCCGAGGCCCCTGATCAACCTTGCAACAGTGGATAAAGGGGGAGAATATGTGTAGACTGGTAGTGACATTGAAACCGATGTGAGAAGACTGAAGAAAAAGAGAGAAAAGAAGGAGAAGAAGAAGAAGATATCGTTATTAATTAACGGTATACTCAAGCTCTGAGGTCAGACTGTGACTCCATTTCTTTATCAAAATTTCCTTGTTTGTCTGTGATAACCCATGTCATGTGATGTTATCCGATAAAACAAGATTTTCAACGTCAACAGGGGAAAAAGCATCAGTGAACCACCATTTAACCTAACAATTGCCAGTATACACACAGAGAGAAAAAGATCAAAAGAGAGAGAGAGAGAGAGAAATGGCATTCATGTTCTGGGATTCCACTATTATACCTTTAATAGCATACTACTGCTTATTTGGCTTGATCGTTTCAGCAAAGAGAGGCCAAGCATCCCTTGGATTTAAGCGCTCAATTAGCTTTAACCTCAAGCCAGAACATTTAAGTCCAGTCAGCGTAACTACTCCGTATACATGATCCAATGTATACAATAGGAAGGATTTGACATCTCAAGTGTCACGAATAGCGATGAGAGGGCTTTATACTACTTCTTCCCCGAAATAGAAAGCCCTGGAAAGATGATTGTGGTGAAACTGAGTAGACATCCTTGTCAAGTTAAAGATTGATTTATAGCCAATCATTTACCGCCCGACAGACAACCTTTCCTTTCGCATGAATATGAGAGGGCTTTCCATGACTTCTTCTTCGAAAACAGAAAGCCCTAGAAAGATGATCGTTATGCAACTGACTGGGCATCCTTGTCAACTGATTCCCTAAAGATTGGTTCGTAGCCAATCATTTGCTGCTCTAAAGCTTTTCCTCTCCGTTTGAAACTGAACATCACATACTTGAACGATGCATGAACTATGACTTGAAAGATGCATTGAATAATTGCTGAATGAGATTAGCTATTTCAGATGAATTAGGCATCAGCAGCTCCTTGGAGAGCAAAGAGCCAATGATTTTTCCTACTCCTATGCTTAGCCTGCATTCAGAACGAATGACAATAATACCAGCCTGGATAATGAGAACCAACAACCTGGATCTTTATCACCACCGAGCTGCTACTGCCTAAAATGGAGCTGGTGATGGTGTTAACCTCTAGGATTCTACAGATATGACTCTTTTAACTGAGGCGAAGTTCAAGTCTTCCTGGTTAGCCTGTGTCATTTTGAGGTGCTACTGCCTAAGGTGAACCTGGTGATCAGATCAATTCTAGCATTTTACAAATATCGCTTTTTCAAGTAGGCGAAGTTCAAGTCTTCTTGTCCACCCTACAAGGTGCTACTGCCTAAAATTGACCTAGTGATCAGATCAATCTCTAGGATTCAACAGATATGTCTCTTTTAACTGGGCGAAGTTCATGTCTTCTTGTCGAGCCTGTCTATACCCTTGCTTGCCTGCCTAACTTCCCGCCTCACCTTTCGATAATTCCTACCCCGACAAGCATCATACAGTACACAAACACCAGCTATTATCATGACTACAGATATGTCGACAGTAGCAGCCTAGATTTGGTACCACAAGGCAGACAGAGCTGTGCCGCAACACTGCTTTCCTCCATCGACGAGCTGTTTATACCAATGGCTGCCTAAAATTGCTTGACTATAAATATGAGGTCCCTTCCCCCTATTTTGTCCTGATTCTTTCTTCTTCTTGCATCAACAATTCTAGGATCAATTCTAACACTATACTCCATCGACTATTCTGCATCGACTATTCTGAATCGACTATTCTCCATCGACTATTCCGCATCGACTATTCTGCATCGACTTTTCGGCATCGAACATTCTACTCATAGACATCCCTGGAAGGTATAAGACTTGTCTATCTACAAACACCAAGTCATGTCTTCAGGCAACAACAATCGAAACTCTGGTCACCAGTCTAAATGGAGTAGCTCTACTGCCTCTAGGTACACTGACCCCTCTATTAACGATATTATAGACCACTATTTGGATGAAGAAGTGTACAGGAACGAAGGAACCACTGTCTTCAGAAACGAAAGAACTCCTACCACGACTGCTGCGCATGGGGGTGGTTACTATGCCCCTCCCACCACTGCTGCTGCGTTTGGGAGTGCTTCCTATACTCCTACAACTACTGCTGCGTATCAGGGTGGTTACTATACTCCTACTACTACTGCTGGGTTTTTGACCGGTTCCTCTGCTACTGCTGGGTATCAGAGCAGTGACCCTCCCTTTCCTCCTAGTTGCCCTGATTTTGG
The DNA here is from genome assembly GCA_032988175.1 of Myotisia sp. PD_48. Taxonomy (NCBI): domain Eukaryota; kingdom Fungi; phylum Ascomycota; class Eurotiomycetes; order Onygenales; genus Myotisia; species Myotisia sp. PD_48. The sequence continues at coordinate 644,660 of JANTQB010000001.1, forward strand.
GAGCCATACCTCTCCCTTTGCTCCTACTTCTTACGGGACAGCGAACCATGAAGAAACTCTGAATTTGTTGACTGACCCACAGCGAGCCAATCAATTGGGCAAATTCCGTCCTAAATCTAAAAAGCCACCGCAAGGTGGGAAGTACGGATTATCACAGTTCAAAGCTGATAAATTCTATGAAGATCCAGAACTTGAGGAAGTATTGGATGTAAAAGGCCGCGATGCTCAGGCGAAGCGCCGAACTCAGTATCAGCGCTAGATCTTCGATATCTGTCTCCGGCAATTATTACGGTACAACGACTACCATCTATGGTTAAGTCATGTCATTGCTGCCTCACTCCAATTGGAGCTTAACGTTTGTTTGATGTTATTATGAGTTTATCCCATTTTAGCCCTATAGTTTGTTGATTTTGTTGTTGTTTTATCCCCATTAGTTTGATCTACAATTTGTTTGATGCTGTTACTGCTTTATCCCAATTTTGCCCGTAGTTTGTTTGATTTTATTACTGTGTTTTTGTGCAAATTGTTCATGTACTAGTTAGTACCTAGGTAGTTAGTTATGTAGTTACATTATCAATGCCAATTGACATTGTCAGACCATTACTGTGTTTTTGTGTAAATTGTTCATAGACTAGTAGTTGCATTATAAATGGGAGTTGACACATATGTAACATTCAGAAGTTACCTTTTGCTTGACTATTTATTATCCAAATGTGAGAAAAAGGAGATGTTATGATCAAAGGCCTGGCTAACTTGTTGGGCATAGTTATAGTATGCAGCTCGCTTATTATTCAGAAAGGATGTCATATCTTTTAACCAATAAGAAGATAGCCGTGAGCCAAACTGTGGCTCGATGCGCCGCATAACCGTATCGTGCAGATGTGTTGGACTCGTGAATGCAGCAAGGTACCAGAATCGCCCACTACTCAACGAATCCCATAGTAGTGGAGCTCGACGGCAAATACTCCCGTCAAAGTATAAAGGTTTAGACTTCTCCTCTTGCGCAAAAATGCTCACAAACTTATCATGGGCAACCTTATATCGGTCATATTTTTTGCCAACAAGGGTATCGACATATTCTTGAGTTAACCAATATGGAGCTAATAGGCATTCTAGTGGTAGAGAAGAGACCCACTCAAGATCGATAACATATTTAACGTTCCAGTCTTTATCAACAAATATATTGCTGGTTTGCAAATCTGTGAATTGCATAACAAATGGACCAGTGCGATAATCTCGAGCAAGATATTGAGGAAGAACGGCTTTCAAGAGCACCAGATCTCCGGCCTGATCGCGGGCGTCATCGTCAGAAGAAGCAGCATTTGGGTGATCCCGCAACCGGTTGTCATAGGCTTCAATCATGCCGAGGAAGAAACTCCAGGAGTCTGTGTAGGTAGCTCCTCTTCTTATTGCTGAGACCCTCCAATTCTCTAGCTGATAAAAATGGTAAAACAAGGGACGATTTGAGAGAGAGATAGACCCATAATCATCAATTGTCCAGGAGCCTATTCGTGGTTGAGAAATATTTGCAAGCGAGATCATAATTCTGGACAAATCTCGGTAAAGAGTTTTTGTTTGCAGTGCTGTATTAGGAGAACCAATTGTCTCTGACAGCATCCTTATTTCATCATTTTCAATCCAGTCAAAAATGATATATCCAAATCTAAAGGTAGGCCTCTGTTGTGGAATATAGTCTGAAAATTCTGAGCCCGAATAGACACGACAAAAAAAGCGCCAAATATAAAATTTGGCTTTTGTCCACCAGCCGATGACTCTGGGTTCAAAAAACTAAATTCCAGTCATTAATAGTTTTCAACATAAAAATCCCCTCAAAAAAAAAAAAAAGAAAGAAAGAAAGAAAGAAAAAGAAAAAAGACTAACACTGAGACCACTAGTGACACCAAAACCCCGTAGTTTTGGGATTGGAACATCCGGACAGTTTTTTTCAGTCCATATATGGGTAGCAGCCTCTGTTCGAATTTTCTCCTCTGCATTGCCTGGGAACCACTTTTCACCAATTTTATGTAACATTGGTAGCCTGAACATCACTTTGGTAGGGAGCGAGCTACCAGGAGCATTGATGTCAATAGGGATATACAGATTGATGACTCCATGCCACCAAATCCGCTTTCCATCGGGTCCAATATGGGGTGGTACTCGAACTTTCGCAGGACTAATTCCGAGATGGGAAGCCACTAGGTATTGAATAGCTTGGGATTCGCGTTCTAACAAGGAATGTAGCTCCACAAGATCGGGGAGGTACGTCAATTCCGCTCTCATATCTTCCTCACTCTCTTGCGCTTCCGAGAGGGTAACAAGACCATCCATCGTACGCGCCTTAAGGGTGCTGTCGCGTTTGGATTCGGTCTCATCGCTAAAACGAGCCCATCGGGTATTGCCAGGGTCTTCTGACGGCTTTTCAATAAAGGTCACAACAGCTTCCTCGTCCAAGTTGTCACTCATAGTTTAACTTCCCCGCTTTGAAACTAGATCGAGTAGAACAGGATTGGTTCGATTGAGGTTAGGCAGGTAGGCTTAAATGTCGACTGAAAGGCAAAACAGGTCACCAAGGGTAACTAGTTAAAATTGATGGGAAGAGAAATACAGTTAATTACATGCCAACGTAAATACACCAGAGGAACAGGATGACTAGCAATGGAGGAATTGAATGGTTTTAAATTATTTCAAGGGTCCTCCCACAAGATCATGTAGTGAACTGGGGGAAGGGATAACTACAGTGCGTAAAATAATAAGGGAAGAAAGAGTCTAGAATCGTTTCGCGCATTATTTCAGCTCAAGAAGCACACGAGGCTGAATCTCATCCATGGACGGCGCGTAAATCAGATCACGTGGAGATCAGGGGCATTCAAAGTCCAATAAAGCAGATAGACAGCCTTCCTTACATTAATTACTGGGGGTTGATTGCAGATCAATAGAAAGGATTGAATTGAATGGAATAAAAATGTTTCACTTTAGTGAAATTCAAAGGAATGTCGGGGAGATAAAAAAAAGAAGAAAAAAAAGAAACTGCCCTCACTCAGAGTCGAACTGAGGACCTCATCATTACTAGTGATGCGCTCTACCAACTGAGCCATAAGGGCCGGTGCTTATTATTGGACGAGATAGAAGACACTAAATTCAAAATGCTAGCCTGACTAACAAACAATTCCGAAGAAATATACGAAGTATCAGGACTGGTTAAACAGTATGACACTTTCTTAGACTTGAGAGCAAGTTCTTTTACTAACTAGGTAGTTAGAAGAAGGTAAATAATACTATCTATCGCTTTACGGAGTACTCCAGACTCGAGTTGTGAAGACCAGGCACCAAGATGCAAGGGACGCCATGCAGAAACTCCTTTCATCTGAAATCTGGGGTTGGAAAATACCTCCGACTAGAGAACCCTTCCTTCACCTTTCAAGAATAAATAACGATAGTAATATTAATTCGAATACTCAATGAGTCTGCCTAATAACTTCAACAGTTTTTTTTTATTCTTTATTAATCGGACTGTTTCTCCCAAGTGTTGTAGTGGGAGGAAGCAAAAGCTGCTTGGCTCCGAAGCTTAATCAGGAAAATTTTATTTTTTTGTGTGGATTCCCGCTCTTTGATGTTTGCCTCAACATGGGAGTTAAACCAAACCAACCAGCCTGCAAAAAAAAAAATTTTTGCTCGCCCTCTTCGAAGCCCTTATCACCCAGCTACTCTCTCAATTCACTGGGTTGAGCTCTGTTCAGCTTACAATTTACTTGCTGGGTTATCGCTGGGCTCTTTACTCCCTTTTTCTTTTAATTCTTCCACGCGCGACTTCAGAAGTCCCCCCTCTTTAATCCCAGCTTTTAATGTCGGTCTGAACAAAACAACCAAGTCATCTTCTTTATTTTAGAAGAAGCTTAGGCTCTTAGTCTGGCGGCAGTATGCCTGCCACTACAACCTCCTCCTCCCTGCCATTGGGATCCTCGCAGGAAGTAAACCAGTCTTCCAACCCCGCCGAAGCCACCGAGCCTCAGATCTCCTCTGCTCTCTCCATAGCTCCCGCAACATCCCAATGGGGCCAGGACGCTGACAGACCTGTCCGTCTCGAGCTTGAAGATGGCACCCTCTATCATGGCTTCAGCTTTGGTGCCGAGAAGAGCATCGCCGGCGAACTCGTCTTTCAGACTGGTATGGTGGGGTATCCCGAATCGATAACAGATCCTTCTTATCAGGGCCAGATCTTGGTCATCACTTTTCCATTGGTGGGCAATTATGGTGTCCCATCGCGTGAAAAGCAAGACGATTTGTTGAAACAGCTCCCGCAATACTTTGAATCCAAGCAGATTCATGTTGCTGGGCTCGTCGTCGCTAGCTACTGTGGCGAAGCCTTCTCCCACTTCTTAGCCGAAAGTTCTCTCGGTACTTGGTTGAAGGAACAAGATATACCGGCTATGTATGGAGTCGACACTCGCGCATTGACTAAACGGATCAGAGTCAAGGGTAGTATGCTGGGACGTATGCTGCTACAGGTACCAGAACCAGTGTCCAATGGAGCCAACGGAGATGCTGCAGAGGTCTGGAAGACTACTTACGAGCAAATTGAATGGGTAGATCCTAACAAGAGGAACCTTGTCGATGAAGGTGAGATTGATTTATTTTTACTTTTTACCCTTATTAATCTTTGAATCAATGGTGTTAATATCCAAAATCATCATCTAGTATCCATCAAGGAACCTACTCTTTACACCCCATCGGGCACCCCACTTATGCACCCGACAGGACGGCCTGTCCGTGTGCTATGCGTCGATGTTGGATTGAAATATAATCAATTGAGATGCCTTGTTTCTCGTGGTGTCGAGGTCATGGTTGTGCCCTGGGACTACGATTTCACACACCTAGCAGGCACTGTATACGACGGTCTTTTCCTCTCGAATGGACCTGGCGACCCAGCCATGCTCTCCCAGACAGTTAAACACGTCGCCACTGCTGTGCAGGAAAACAAAACACCCATTTTCGGTATTTGTCTTGGTCACCAGATCCTTGCCCGTGCCACAGGTGCCAGTACCGTCAAAATGAAGTTCGGTAACCGTGGACACAACATCCCATGTACGAGTATGCTATCGGGCCGCTGCTACATTACCTCCCAGAATCATGGATTTGCTGTCGATTCCAAAACCCTATCCGGCGGTTGGGAAGAACTTTTCGTAAATGCTAACGATGGAAGCAACGAAGGAATCCGACATCTTAACAGCCCCCATTTCAGCGTGCAATTTCACCCCGAAAGTACCCCTGGGCCACGAGACACCGAATTCTTATTCGATGTCTTTATCAACACTATCACCGAATGTCTCAAAAACCCGGAGGCATTGTCAAAGCCTGTCGGGTTTCCTGGTGGCACAATTGAAGAAAATAGAGCCGCTCATCCACGGGTGCATGTCAAAAAGGTGTTGGTTTTGGGTAGCGGTGGTCTTAGTATCGGACAAGCTGGAGAGTTCGATTATTCCGGCAGTCAGGCAATTAAGGCTTTGAAAGAGGAAGGAATTTATACCATCCTCATTAACCCTAATATTGCTACGATTCAAACTTCGAAGGGACTCGCTGATAAAGTTTACTTCCTGCCTGTAAATGCCGATTTCGTTCGCAAAGTCATCAAGCACGAACGCCCAGATGCAATCTACGTTACATTCGGTGGCCAGACTGCCCTACAAGTTGGTATTCAACTCAAGGATGAATTCGAAGAGCTAGGCGTACAAGTCCTGGGAACTCCAATTGATACCATCATTACTACCGAGGATCGTGAACTTTTTGCTCGAAGCATGGAATCGATCGGAGAAAAATGTGCGAAGTCGGCTTCCGCGTGCAACTTGGAAGAAGCAATGGAAGCTGTCAAGGACATTGGTTACCCGGTTATTGTTCGCGCTGCCTATGCACTTGGAGGATTGGGAAGTGGGTTCGCTGAAGATCCAGAACAATTGCGAGAGCTCTGCACCAAAGCCTTTGCCGCTAGTCCTCAAGTCCTTATTGAGAGGAGTATGAAAGGATGGAAGGAAATCGAATATGAGGTTGTTCGCGATGCACAGGATAACTGCATCACCGTGTGCAATATGGAAAACTTCGATCCATTAGGAATTCATACTGGTGATTCCATTGTCGTTGCTCCTTCGCAAACTCTGTCAGATGAGGATTACAATATGTTGCGAACAACCGCTGTTAATGTCATTCGCCATCTCGGTGTGGTGGGTGAATGCAATATCCAATATGCATTAAATCCATTCTCACGAGAATATTGTATCATCGAAGTCAATGCTCGGTTATCCAGATCTTCTGCATTAGCATCAAAAGCTACTGGTTATCCTCTTGCGTTCATTGCAGCAAAACTCGGTCTTGGAATTCCATTGAACGAAATCTCCAACTCGGTCACCAAAGTTACATGTGCTTGTTTCGAACCCTCTCTAGACTATGTTGTTGTCAAAATTCCTCGTTGGGATTTGAAGAAATTCACACGTGTATCCACGCAGCTAGGATCTTCTATGAAGAGTGTAGGAGAAGTCATGAGCATTGGAAGGACCTTTGAAGAAGCAATCCAAAAGGCGATTCGTGCCGTTGATTTCCACAACCTAGGGTTCAACGAAACCAACGCCCTGATGTCCATCAAGAATGAACTTCAGACCCCATCAGATCAGCGTCTTTTTGCGATTGCCAATGCCATGCATTCCGGTTATACTGTGGATGATATCTGGGAACTGACCAAGATCGATAAATGGTTTCTACGCAAGCTCGAGGGACTGAGCCAATTTGCAAAGCATATGAGCCAGTACTCCGCAACAAGCGTTCCCATGCCCCTTGTATCCCAGGCCAAACAACTTGGCTTCTCAGATCGTCAGCTTGCCAAATTCTTAGGTTCCAATGAGCTTGCTATGCGACGCCTGCGGGTAGAGGCTGGAATCGTACCAGTCGTTAAGCAGATCGATACGGTGGCCGCTGAGTTCCCGGCATACACAAATTACCTGTATATGACTTACAATGGATCTGAAAGCGACATCTCTTTCGATGATAAGGGCATTATGGTTCTCGGCTCAGGTGTTTACCGCATCGGTTCTTCAGTCGAATTCGATTGGTGCTCCGTCAGAACCATCCGCACTCTTCGAGAGCAAGGCTATAAGACAGTCATGGTCAACTACAACCCTGAGACTGTTAGTACCGATTATGATGAAGCCGATCGTCTGTATTTTGAAAATATCACGTTAGAGACGGTGCTCGATGTTTACCAACTCGAATCCGCAAGCGGCGTCGTCATTTCCATGGGAGGCCAAACACCTAATAACATCGCATTACCGCTTCATCGTCTGAATGTCAATATTCTCGGAACATCTCCAGAAATGATTGACAATGCAGAAAATCGTTACAAATTCTCTCGTCTACTTGATCGAATCGGTGTAGATCAACCAGCCTGGAAGGAACTCACTAGTATCGAAGAAGCCACTGAATTCTGTGACAAGGTTAACTATCCCGTCCTCGTGAGGCCTTCCTACGTCTTATCCGGAGCAGCGATGAATACAGTTTACTCCCAAGATGATTTGGCCAGTTATCTTAATCAAGCTGCTGAAGTCTCTCGCGAACATCCAGTTGTCATCACAAAATACATCGAAAACGCGAAGGAGATTGAAATGGATGCTGTTGCAAGAGATGGCGTAATGTGTGGCCATTTCATATCCGAGCATGTTGAAAACGCAGGTGTTCACTCTGGCGATGCTACCTTGATCGTCCCTCCTCAGGATCTGGATCCAGAAACCGTTCGAAGAATCGAAGAAGCCACTGCCAAAATTGGCAACGCTCTTAACGTTACCGGACCTTTTAATATTCAATTTATTGCCAAAGATAACGAAATCAAGGTCATTGAGTGTAATGTCCGAGCATCGCGATCATTCCCATTCGTCTCGAAAGTCATGGGTGTCGATTTGATTGAAATGGCTACCAAGGCCATGATCGGAAAGCCATTCCAAGAATACCCACCAGTCACCATTCCTCAACGATATGTCGGAATCAAGGTGCCCCAGTTCTCGTTCTCTCGACTCTCTGGCGCAGATCCCGTTCTCGGAGTCGAGATGGCTTCTACTGGTGAAGTTGCTTGTTTCGGTCGCGACAGGTATGAAGCATACCTCAAAGCTCTTATTTCTACGGGATTCAAGCTTCCGAATAAGAACATTCTCGTTTCCATCGGTTCTTTCAAAGAGAAGATGGAGATGTTGCCTTCGATCACTAAGCTACACAAGTTGGGCTATAATCTCTTCGCAACCGCTGGTACTGCCGATTTCCTTCGAGAACATGGTGTGCCAGTCAAGTATCTGGAAGTGCTTGCAGGAGATGGAGAGGATCTGAAATCTGAGTATTCGCTCACTCAGCATCTTGCCAACAATGTCATTGATCTTTATATCAATCTTCCCTCGAACAACAAATTCAGAAGACCTGCAAACTACATGAGTAAGGGATATCGAACCCGTCGAATGGCCGTGGATTACCAAACCCCTCTGGTAACGAACGTTAAGAACGCAAAGATTTTGATTGAAGCTATTGCTCGACAATACGAATTGGAGGTGCTCCCAATCGATTTCCAATGCAGCCACCGCACCGTCTCTTTGCCTGGATTGATCAACATCGCCACCTTCGTTCCCGGCATTGCGGCTCGCGACTCTTCCGACTTCCAAGCTGTCACGAAGGCCTCGATTTCTGCTGGTTTCACTATGCTTCGAATAATGCCTGTTGGGTTAGATAGCTTCGTGACTGATGCTCGAGCCCTGAAATTGGCCCAACTCAACTCTCAGAAGGGATCTTATTGCGATTATAACTTCTCGGTTGCTGCCACTACTACAAATGCTGACCAGATTGATCAAGTTTCAAGTGAAGTTGGATCGTTGTTTATTCCATTCAACCATCTCGCGGGAAATATAAACAAGGTTACAACAGTCACATCTCATTTTGCGTCTTGGCCAGCCAATAAGCCCATCGTCACTGATGCGAAGGGAACAGATCTTGCTTCCATTCTGCTCCTAGCAAGCCTGCATAATCGTAATGTGCATGTCAATAGTGTCACAGCTAAAGAGGATATCAAATTGATTGCCTTGAGCAAGGAGAAGGGATTGAAGGTGACTTGTGATGTGTCAATTTACTCTCTTTTCGTGACCAAGGAGAAATTCCCACACTGTGACCACCTGCCCACCGAGAAAGACCAACAGGCGCTCTGGAGCCATCTGAGCACCATTGATATTTTCTGCATCGGTATCCTTCCATATGAGGTTGCAGGTAAGGAAGCAACGCCTACCGTTGGAATTGCGGATGCTCTCCCTCTTCTCTTAAGCGCTGTCTCCGAGGGGCGTCTTACCATTGACGATATCACCTCGAAAATGCACGATAACCCTAAGAGGATCTTTGAACTGCACGATCAAATTGACACATCTGTTGAGGTTGAAATCGATCGGCCTTATGTATTTGAGCCCGAAGGTGTTTGGTCGCCGTTTTCTGGCAAAACTCTGCGGGGTTCCATCCAACGGGTCATTTTCCAAGGAAAGACATCATGCCTCGATGGTGAAGTTTTAGCCGATGCTGCCAAAGGCACTGACATGTCCGGATATACGGTGGCTCCTCCAGCCTCTCCTGTTGTTAAGGAACAATCCCCCCGTTCCCCGAAGCCGAGCTCGTTTGGAAGACGCCTGTCTTTCACCACCACCCCTCAATCTCGCCCATCGCGCCTAAAGCAAGGAGAGCTTGCCACTGGAGACGAACTTGGCCCTCCACTTTACGCTGCACCGCCAAATATCAGCTCGTCCCTCCAAGATTTGCTGTCCCGGTCTTCATTTAGACACAAGCATGTTCTCTCTGTCAACCAGTTCACACGAAACGATCTCCACCTACTTTTCACCGTTGCACAAGAAATGCGACTCGGAGTACAACGACAAGGAGTTCTTGATGTTCTCAAGGGTCGAGTTTTATGCACGCTCTTCTACGAGCCGTCGACTCGCACCTCAGCCTCTTTTGACGCTGCGATGCAACGCCTCGGAGGTCGAACAGTAGCCATCTCCACCGAACACTCTTCCGCCCGCAAGGGAGAAACCCTCCAAGACACGATCCGCACACTTGCCTGCTACTCCGATGCGATTGTCCTTCGGCACCCCGAGGAAAGCAGCGCTGCAACAGCTGCAAAATTCTCCCCCGTCCCCGTAATTAACGGAGGAAATGGAAGCAAGGAACACCCCACCCAGGCTTTCCTTGATCTATTCACCATCCGTGAAGAACTCGGTACAGTCAGTGGCATTACGGTGACTTTCACCGGCGATCTTCGATATGGGCGAACCATCCACTCGTTGATCAAGCTACTCCAGTTCTACGATGTGAGAATCCAGCTCGTATCGCCCAAGTCGTTGGCTTTACCCAAGGACATTCGCGACCAAGTTAAGGCATCTGGAAAACTGCTCGTGGAGGCAACTGAATTGACTCCCGAGATTCTCGCGCAATCCGATGTGTTGTATTGCACTCGTGTGCAGAAGGAGCGCTTCGATGATCTGAATGAGTACGAGAGCCTGAAGAATAGCTTTATTGTTGACAACTCGGTCTTGAAGCACGCTAAGAGCCAAATGGTTGTGATGCATCCCCTCCCAAGGAATGCGGAAATCGATGAGGAAGTGGACTTTGATCAACGGGCTGCTTATTTCCGACAGGTGAGTTTCTTTGATTTGTTTTCCTATGACCCCTAGTTCGATTGGTTATGCTAATACGTCAATTTCTTTTTAGATGAGATATGGTCTGTACTGTCGCATGGCATTGTTGGCCTTAGTCATGGCCCCTTAAGCCAGTCTCTTGGTTTCAATGCTCATGCAAAGAGTGCATGCTATATATACATATATTACCTTTACGACTTGCATACGCCCTATTTTCTACCAAAATGCCTGGATTTACATAATGACGAACAAAAGTTTTTCTCTTACAATGTTGCCTTCCAGGTTATATACGTTGTCTGTTTTTATATCTCAATAGCTAGTGTTTCTACTTGTCCATAGACAGCTTCCACATAGATCTAGCTAAATTACGTTTTATCATGGAAATATTCATTCATGTGTATAATGATGTGTATGATGTTATGTATGTATGTGTTCTTATTATTGGGGATTTGTTTTGTTCTGGGTTGTGTGTTTGGTTGTTTTTTTATCTATTTTTCATGTTTATTAGCATGTTTCAATATATTTATTTCTGTTTATTCATTTCTACTGTCTAAGTCTATAATTTTGAGCCCTAGCCAGCTTCAATTCAATATTCAATGCTAAAGAGACAAGATTTATCCTGCTATCTCGAACTAATTAATAGTTCCTGATTCTCTACAATCAACTCTGGGACCTCGGCTTGGCTATTTCACAAACATCGAAAGAAGAACTCGTCTTCTACTCAGTTCAATGCACATATATATCAATCCTTGAAGAGCTGGAATACCGTCGGTCATGACCCGCGTCTTTTCACGGCCGTCTCTTACACTCAGATGGTGCTTAATTCCAAGAAATGTCCTGCGAAGGAAATTCTCTTCCCAGGTTGCTCCTCCAGTCATCAAAATTGAAAATGCGACATTCTTCCGGGAATATCCAACCAGCAACAGCCAGCAGGACCAGAATAATAACCCTCCTCTCTATCCTGGTCTGAACTTTACACTGCCTTCACCCAGAAAAATACCCATCCGGCGTGAAGCTGGCACCGAATCACAGCATCAGCAGGAGTCATGGGCTGTAATCGGGTCCTCTGATCGATCAGTATTTTTCGAGATTCTTCGTGGCAAACATATCTGTCTTCCACCAAACTCGAGATCGTTCCCTTATCTATGCACGGATGAAATTGATGCTAAAGACCATCGCTTGCGATTTCCAGGCCATGCAATCCGCCATGTGGGGTTTAATGGCGATGCTGGGGGAGTTCGCGGCTCGTACCTCAGTGCGAGGTATGAAAGCAGAAGGGAAGAAACAGACTTTACTCTTCTACAGTACCTTAAGGGTCAGACTTCTTTGAACCCATTGGAGACCAGCACCCCGGAAGATGTAGCGGCGGACGCGGAACGATTATTGAGCCAAGTTATTATTGATCTGGGCCTGACCAAACTTATTGATATGCCATTGGCTAATCTGAGCAATGGCCAAATGAGACGCGCAAGGATTGCAGAAGCTTTACTTGATAAGCCTGAAGTTCTATTGTTTGATGATCCATTCAGTAAGTTTCCTACTCTTCTAGAATGATATATCCTTCATGTACTGTTTGTAGTGACCATGTATAGTGGGTTTGGATCCCCCAACCGCCCAGACGATTTCCAAGTTGTTGAACAAACTATCCCAGAAAAGTTCACCACAGTTCATAATATCTCTACGGCCGCAGGACATGATTCCCGAGTGGATTACGCATCTACTTGTTCTAGGCCAAAATTACCGTGTTGCCCTCCAAGGTCAAAAGACTGATGTCCTGAAGCAATTGGACATATGGAAAGCGGTTGCCGACCGTAAATATAAGCATGGATTGAAATCTCACTGCTCTAAGGCTGCACTTGTCCCCCGAGATGCGACTGAGGAGAAGCAATACATTGCTCTTTCAGTTGAAGAACGCAAGAAGTATGATATGGCCGAAGAACTACGTATTAATGGAAACTTTGATTCGAATATGAGCCTTCTGCACGAACTTTTAAGAACCTCAGGAGCAAATCCCTTAAACTTGAAACGAACGAAACAGTACGGTGAACCTATTATACAAATGGAAGGAGTCAAAGTCTCCTATGGAGAAGACAAGGCAGTTCTAGGAGACTGGAGACAAGAAATCAACGGAGCTAGCAAAGAGGGATTGTTCTGGGAAGTCCGACGCGGCCAACGATGGGGAGTCTTTGGACGTAATGGATCTGGCAAAACGACCATTGTTTCACTAATTACATCAGATCACCCTCAAGCATATGCATTGCCGATTCGATTATTTGGTCGTTCCCGGTTGCCTGAACCAGGAAAACCAGGTATATCCATATTCGATCTCCAATCCCGTATCGGCCACTCATCACCTGAAGTCCATGCATTCTTCCCTCGGAACTTATCCATACGAGCTTCGATAGAATCCGCGTGGGCAGACACGTTCTTGTCCAAGCCAAAGTTGACCTCGGATAGAATGCTAGACGTCGACTCGGCACTCCGATTCTTTGAAGCGGATTTAAATCCCCATTTCTCTCTTGGCTCGAATTCAGCGCTATCCTGGGCAGATGATGTTCTTTTCGGTTCCCTTGGTGTTGCCAAACAGCGCCTTATCCTATTCATACGTTCCGTTGTTCACAAGCCCGACCTTGTTGTTCTGGATGAGGCGTTTTCGGGCATGCCGCGTTCCCTACGTGATAAATGTTTGCATTTCCTTGAGGTTGGCGAGGCCTTAGATGGAAGCACAGGCTCTAGACGAACTCCTGATTTAAGTGTCTGGCAAGTACCCGGGCTTAGTAGAAATGACAACGGTGAAACAAGAGAGATTCGGCATACAGGTTTGACGGACTCCCAGGCTTTATTGGTGATAAGCCATGTCAAGGAAGAAGTACCAGACATCGTATCACACTGGTTGAGGCTACCTAGCACAACGACGTCGGCCTTTCAGGTTGGTACATTGGTAAATGACCAGACTGTTTCGGTAGATGCATGGGATGAGATTTGGTCTGAGGCGTAATCTGTATTAATATGTTGATAGATAGAGTGCGTGGGGCGGAGAGACTTATTGTTGCCTTTGTAAATAAAATTAGATATTGAACCAACTAGGGAGGCAATGATTTGTTGTCAACAACTCTTGGATCTAAAGAGTTATGGAAAATGACGTAGATTTACATGAGAAGAAAAAAGTTCCTATATTATATCGCAGTACACAAAAATAATATATTGAAGAAAGGGTATATGTATATATATCGAGCCGCGTAGGGGGGAAGGAGCAAAACAGGAACTAATAGAGCCCGAGGTAGACTGTTATATTTGTTATATTTATTTCGAGCCGCCTTCATGTTGTCCATTAATCGAATCTTCAATTCGAATCATATCCCTGAAATCAACACCAACTTCTGAGAGCATATCGGCATGCCCGTTAACAACGTCCATGCACTCATCCCAGACGGCTGTAGCTCGTTCGACGCTGCTAAGCTGTCGGCTCAAAATGGAGTTGAAGTCGTCAAGAAGATCCTTCGCCCACTTGATGCAGGCACTAGACATGGGGGGAGGAAAACATTGTTGGTAAGTAGCAATCGTATTTTTGATCATGGTGAAGTAGATGAACGATAGTTGGAAGATGTAAAGTGGTAAATCACCTTCGAACACACAGTGACTAGATTAAGGGATTATTAGAGCGGACCTTTTTTGTAGATATAGTGATGGAACTTACTTGGCACGCTGTGTGATGACTTGATATCTTGCATGTAGATACGTTTCTCTTGCCCGATCATCGAATCCGAGACGAGTGAGCCAACTAACATTTGTCTTGGTGGCTGTTAAAAAGGAATGAGTATCCACCAGAGCCCGAAGGAGAACCTCTGCGAGCTTTCTGGATCGTTCATCCAGGCCGAAATTGATAGCATCCTGGGCTGTCTGATTACTCTTTAATCCTTTTGTTAGTTTCCGGAGTCTCTCGATTCGAGACACTGCGGTTTCGAACACCTGGACGGCGATATCAATATCTAATTCGTCTAGTTGACCTTCTACCCATCGCATGTTCTGTTGTTTCCCGTCAACATCGATGAGCACTTCCTGTTTATCTCTTGCGGAGATTTGATCGAGGAATTCCGAATGCCGGCGAGATGAAGGCTGGCTGCTATTTATCAGGGCCTCCCGAGATTTAACTGCAGCTTCCGCTTCTGACTTTAGGCCCTTACGAAGTTCTTCTAAGGTCTTGCGAAAGGTCATGACCAAATCGTTTTTGGCCTTGCTGTCCCGCTGGTCATGGCGGTATGTAAAGGAGCTCTGACCATATCGAATATTAACTGCGCTTGGAATCCCACGCTCATCGCCCTCGTCGTCTCCCACTCCGTCTGAGGCTATACCTGCGCCAAGGTCTATCATATCAATATCCTGTAGTGGCCAGCATTGCTCTGCGACCAATTTTGTGGGGGTAGCAGATTTCCCGTTGGGAGCATTTGGGTCGGCGCGCTTTCGCTTCTTGGCCGCGATCAGCAGGTGATCGTTTAGCAGTACGATGTGGACAGGACGCTTTGGCTTCCATGTAGCGGAATCGAGCTCAACCCAATGGCCGGATTCCATCACTATGTGACGGC
Source organism: Myotisia sp. PD_48 (assembly GCA_032988175.1). Classification (NCBI taxonomy): domain Eukaryota; kingdom Fungi; phylum Ascomycota; class Eurotiomycetes; order Onygenales; genus Myotisia; species Myotisia sp. PD_48. The sequence continues at coordinate 659,931 of JANTQB010000001.1, forward strand.
CGGGGATAGCAGGAAGGAATTTTTGCGATCGTTCGACGGTTTTCCATAGGGTCTGAAGTTGGACACTCCACATGCTTTCCAGGTTGGCAATAGAGCTACGGTGAGCATGCCTCCGCGTTGTAGGACTGTCAAAAGCTGGCCCAAGCGCATTCGTGGCTCCAGTAGTCGCATTTGCCTGGCCGAGAGTCGTAGTAAGTTCTGACATTAGACCGCGAAGTGTGCTCATTTCCTCTCTCAGCTTCTCAGCTTCCTTGCTGATCTTAATGAACTGCGTGCGATTCTGGTAAACATTTTGCTGCAGAGTTGAAGAGGTTGTATTCTTCAGTTTCCGGAGACTGGCCTGGAAATCGCGAATATCTTGTTCGCTGGCATTTTCGAGGAGACCCGTTACGTCTGGGATCGACCATCAGTGATATTAGAACGCGCGACACCAACGAACCAAAAAGAAAGAGAGTAAATTAGGTCTGAACAAGGACGTACATGATTCAATTGGTAAATTCGCATTTTTCAGAGCAGCAGGGTCGATTCTAATCGGCTGCGCAGTGCCAGTTGACGGCCGTTCTTGGTTGGTGGCTCCATCCTGAGATGTGGCAGGGAAGTCCTTGGGGACAGCAGCGATGGCAGGAAGCGGCGGAGCATCCGGGTCAACCCCAGGTATGTGATTGAATTTGGTAGAGTATCGTCGTTGTTTAACTAGATCTGAGGTTGCACCACCATGCTGTCGCGGGCCACCAGCAGCAGCCGCACCACGGGTGGCAGAGGAGTTGTGGTCTGGGATGGGCTGGGGCGCACTGATCTTGGGGCGACGGCGAGAAGCTCGACTTCGAAGCGTAAGGCCTCTCACATCCATTGTGGTGGGAAAACAAGTATATGTTGTCTAATAAATATTTGTTTATTTGGTGTTTTGAAATCTAAACAGAGGATCAAAATCAAGATCGGGGTCAAGCAAGCATAAGCTGGCTGAGTGAGTGGAACCGAAACGGGAAAAAAGGGAGTTTGTTAGCTAAGAAAGAATTAAGAAACGAAAATCCGAACAAAAAAACGAATCGAAAAAAAAACATCCATCACCAAGTTCAACCAACCCTGCTGGTTTATTTCGTGCTGTTCATCTTTATTCCCGTACTCTCCGTCCCATTTATCCGTTTTAATTATCTCCATATTCGTGTGTCTCTTCACCATGAGAGCGACAACGATAGCAGCAGCTTCGGCTGGAACCGTTCTCACTGGCCTACTTGGTAAGTCCGAATTCAAGCTATTTATTTAATTCATTCATTCATTCTTTTCCAAGATATTCATATAGAGAGATATTCCTCTTGTCCGGATATTCTTTACTGCCAGATTTAGTGTTGTCTTTGCTCTCATTCTCTAGCTAGAGCTCGCTGACACCGATTTTTATTTTACAGCCTATGCCATCTACTTTGACTACAAACGCCATGCAGACCCCGAGTTCCGACGCTCACTGAAGCGAGATAACCGCAGACTTGCACGCGCTGTAAAACAAGAATCAGAGGCAAAGGGTGCCAGGCAGATGGCAGAGGTCAAGGACGCTGCCGCCGCTGCAAGGAACGAGCCATATCCCGACAGCGTCGAGGAAAGAGAAGTCTTCTTTATGACCCAAGTGTCGCAGGGAGAAGCATTATGCGCCGACAGTATGATTACTCCTACATCTTTACATCTTTGTTTATTCTTGTCTCTCTAACCAGCTTAATTTTTTTTTAAGTAGGCTCGAATTGGCTCGAAGCTGCTACTTGCTTCTATAAGGCTCTCAAGGTCTATCCCAAACCCCAGGATCTTATCTCCATCTACGACAGGACAGTTCCAAAAGAAGTCCTCGAACTATTAGCAGAGTTCATCGCCCTGGATCCATCTTTGACACCATCCGCCATGGGCAGTGACAGCGGCCTCGACGGATCAGTTGACGAATAAACAGAACAACTCGGCGAATCGACCGTTGCTCTCTACTTTTATTCCCCTGCTTCCTTCTTTTTCTTCACCACTCCTCTAAATATAGAAAAAGCTTGTGCGGAGAATAACCCGACCAGGAGCTTGCCATCTCGAAATTTTTCTGCTTCTGCTTCTGCTTCTTCTTCTGGTTCGGATTGGGAGAAGGGCGTGTGTTGGACTCAAAACATTTCACTGTATTTTTAACGAATCTTTTCTTCACATACCTCATGTATTACTTTGTTTAAAAAAAATAACTCGGTATAATCTCGATCAAACCAATGGAATTTTATTATATTATATATGGTGATTAGCGCAATAAAACCCTGCATGGGGCGGTGGGTCGAGGGAATGAAACAGCCAAGGGCACGACCAACCGTTATTTAGATCGCTATCCTCTCATTAGTTAATTAGTCCAAGGGAATCACTGTTACAGTTCAAACCAGTTGCATTGAGTTTTCTGGGTGCGACATCATGGGTTTGGCGGTGTTTGGGGGGTTAAGGGGGTTCTTCTCCGGCTTCACTTCGCTTCCTTCTTTCTCTCTCTTGCTCGCTTTCTTTCTCCCTTTCTCATTCTCTCCTTCACTCTCTTCAAGTCACTCGTTCTCTCTCTCGCGCGACCTTCTTTTTCTTCTTCTCATTCACTCTTTTCTCTCTTTAATTCTTCACTCTATTTATCTCTTTCTGTCTGTCTTTCCAGGCCATCATCGGCTATTAAACCCCTCAACCACCCATACCCATACCATTGAACATTTCAAATCCCATACTCAATCGTATCTAGATCAATCATGAAGCACGTATGGTTCTTCCTATTCCACGTTATTTACGAGATCTACTAAGACCTAAGTCGCTCTCACAGCTCTCTCTTCTCGCGTCGGTCTGTGGCCTCATCTCCACTGTCGCTGCCGTCGTGCCCATCGAAGTCCAGGGCTCCCAATTCGTGAACCCAAAAACAAATGCCCGTTTCCAGATGATCGGTGTTGAGTAAGTCTGGATCGCATTCATATTTCCTTCTCAGACTGAGCTGACAATTTTTTTTTTCCAGTTATCAACCAGGTGGTTCTTCTGGATACAAACCGGCGAGCAAGTCGGACGTTCTTAGCGAAGCCGATGTCTGCTTGCGTGACGCCATTCTCCTCCAGCGCCTGGGTGTATGTTCAACTTCTCTCCTCGCTAGTTCGTCCCTGTCTATTAAACTGACCTAATACCCTTAGGTCAATACCATTCGTATTTACAACGTCAATCCCGCATTGAACCACGATGAATGCATGTCTATCTACAATGCTGCCGGAATCTACGTTATCCTCGACGTCAACACTGGTGAGCCCCTGGAACACATCGATCGCACTGCCCCGTGGACCACTTATCACAAGGAATACCTTGGACGCCTCTTCCACATGATCGAGGCTTTCAAGGACTATCCCAATCTTCTTGGATTTTTCGGCGGAAATGAAATCATCAACGAGGATGCTGCTGAGAACGCTGCAATGTATATCAGGGTGAGTTTAGCATCCCTGTCGTACTGGACATATACTCGTACTTAAGGCTTACCATAAAATAGGCCATCCAACGTGATATGAAGGATTATATCGCCAAGCATGCCAGTCGTAAGATCCCTGTCGGTTACTCTGCTGCAGATATTCGGGAGTGGCTGGTCGATACCTGGAATTATGTGTCTTGCGAATTACCTAGTGAACCCTCCTCTGCCTCTGATTTCTTCGGCCTCAACTCCTATTCTTGGTGCGGTGATTCCAGCTACAAGAAGGCTGGATATGACAAATTGGTCGAAATCTTCTCCAACGCCTCGTCCCCTGTCTTCTTCTCTGAATACGGCTGCAACGAAGTCAAGCCTCGTATCTTCACTGAAGTCCAAGCTCTGTATGGAGACGAAATGACTGCGGCCATGTGCGGAGGTTTGATCTATGAATACTCCCAAGAAAAGAACCAGTACGGATTGGTTGAAATTGCGGACGATAAGGTCACTCTGCTTGTCGATTATGAGAACTTGATGCAGCAGCACAACAAACTCGATATCAAGAAGCTTCAATCGCTCGATCCAACCACCACCACTGTCAAGCCACCTCAATGCAAGTCCAGCTTGATCACATCCAAGGGCTTCTACAAGAAGTTCGAATTGCCAAAGCGCCCCGAGGGAGGTGATGATATGATTAAGAATGGTGTTAAGAATCCCAACAACGGAAAGATCGTTGAGGTTAAGAACACTAAGTTGGATAGCGAAGTTGTTGATCAGGATGGCAACGTCCTTGAAAACCTTGAGCTTAAGGTCCTCGAGGACGATGCCGCCAATGTCCCTGGAGAGAACACCTCTGGTAGCACCGGTGGTAAAGGCGGAGACAACGGTGGTGACAAGAAAGGTGATGGCAAGAAATCCGGCGCAGGAATGAACTTCGTCACTTCTCCATTCACCTATCTTGCAGCTGCCTTGTCCGTGTTCCTCATGGCATAGAACTACTTCATCCTATCATAAACACAAAGCGACTGGAAATCCCAAGATAGATTAAGATAGATCACTCGATGGTTCGTCCATGCTTTTTTCCCTCCTTATTTCCATAATACCTACTTTCCACCAATTTCATTCAGATGTATCCAACTTATTCAAAGCAAGGTTGTGCCGCTTTCAGGCATTGAGCTATACCCCAAGCACTCCCTTGCATGTGCCAACACATTATTTCAATATTTCTTGGGTGTATATATTTTATTGCATTTTATTCACCAGGTCGCCATGTTGTCACTTGACGCGATCTGCGTGATTTTTCTTGTTCACGGGGGGGATACGTATGCATGAAATGGTTGCTTGAAGCTGCTTTAGGCTTTTCTTGCACGCTTCGTACTTGAGTTTTTAATGAGGCATAGGACAATAAGAAGCATTTTCAAAATATATTAAATACTGGTCAAGCAGTTGAAGAGAAGTGGTAACAGAGAAAACAAAATAAAACGAAAATATGAATAGTAACATTGAAACAAAACAAACGCATTCAATCAACGGTATAAATAAAAGGCGCAAAACTAGTCGATAATTGTCAACATCGACTTCTTTCTTTCCTATGCTCTTCCTTTACCCTTCCCTTTAGATGGTGATGTGGACGTACTTCCAAGCGCAGGGAACTCGGCTTCGGAAAACCCGCTTTCTGACCGGCCCTGTTGTTCAGCAAGGCTCAGCTTGATGGCAAGTTCGAAATCATCGTCCTCACTCCCAAAGACGGCAGTTGACGATATAGGCGACATAGGGCTAATTAGATCACTAGCATCGTACTGGTCATGGGCAAAGTATTGTTCTTCATGCGAACTAGTAGCGGCGGCCTCTTCCAAACTCAGGCGAATCGCTTCGGCAAGGTCAGGTTCCAATTCTTCATCAACAGTGTCGAGCGTGGGTGTAGATGGACGATACTGAGCTAGATGGGCACTAGACGACGATTCGATCGGCGCAACCGTGTCACTCGAGGAACTTCCGCAAGTGCTAGCTTCACTTCCTCTGCGCTCCCGCTCATCGCTTGTGTATGATTCCTCACTCAGCATACATGCGTAAGCCAGAATGTCGGCTTCGCTAGCATCTGCGCCGAGCAAATCTAGCCCAAATCGGCCGCTGAGATGAGCCATCTCCTTCTCGCGTTCGATTTGCTCTCTCTCCATTTCCACTTTTTCATCCAAAATATAGTCCATCAACGCATTGCGGCTTGAGTTGGTGTAGCGTTGGGCGTCAGCTGAACTGTTGACCCCACGCTGAGAATATCGTAGACGACGCTTATTACTTTTATACTGATCTGCGGCTGAGGAGCTATACGCCCAGTACCGAATCTGAGTACCTAGCGCGACGACTCCTCTCAGGCAGGTGGGGTCGGGGTCGAGATAAATGGCTCCCGCGGCGAAGAAGTTATGGCCTACACCCTGGGGCAAGGCATCGGCTTGCATGAGGCGGCGACGCGCACGGGAGGAGAACCGGGAATTGAGAGTCCGGATCGGTAGTTTTGAAGAAGCGAGGGGATCCCATGCTTGGACGAGCCCGTCGTTACCGCCATGGACAAGATAAAGGGCGGTTAGTGCAAGACTAGATATCTGAGGCGATTCCGTATGAATGATGCGGATGGGATTGAGCTTATTGGGGATATCCGCATTTTCGGGTATGGCTGCTCTGATATCCCATACAAAGATTGAACCGACAGAGGTTCCAATTGCTAGATATCTACCTCGCTGGCCGGGAATATCGGAAGGCGACATGGGATTGCTTGCGGCTGAGAATGGTGTAGACGCGGAAGACGAAGATACTGACATGCCAGTCATCCCAAGGAGAGGGTCCTCGAACATTGCTAGTTGAGCAAAAGTTGAGGTATCTATGGCGCAAACGGTGATCTCGGAGGTATTTGGCGTATCAAACAATAAATTTGATAGTCGCCATTCGGTAGTAATGGTAGAGCATCGCGTTTCATCTTCTCCATGCGGAACATGTTTTTCTTGAGGTCGGTTTGCAGAACTAACTCCGAAAATGGATGATTGAGGTGAATTTTCAATGATAGGGGAAATTTCTCCAGCGCTAGTCACAGGGATGGTCTTATCCGTGTTTATTTTCGTGAATCTTCGGATAGAAAGGCTATTTCCTTCATCCAGGAAACAGTTCAAAACCATAACAGATTCTCCGGCCCCATAGCCATCGTCACCAGAAAAGTCAACCTCGAGTTTCCGCCTCATATCCCATCCTTGACACAGTTTACGGAAGTATTTTGGTTTGAATGTCAGAAAATTCTCGATTTCTTTAGTCTCTGCCGCAATTTGGTTGTCATTGAGACCCATAGAATCAGATGATGACCTAGGTGTATAACTGGCATCGACGAGTAACTTCTTAAACGGATCTGGCCGCGCAACACGACGGGTAGCTTCGATCATTTCCCAGCAGACAGTTCGACCGGTTTTCCATGCCAAATTTTCAACCTCTTCGGGTCTCATTTTAGGTTTGAGATCCGATGAAAGAGGGATATCGGAGAGATAAAATACCTCCCCCAGGGCATTCAATACCACGATCCAGATTCTTCTCTGGGAGCGTCGCTTGACCGAATAACTGTCATCGACTCTAATTGCAATGATGGGAACACCAGGGCATAAGGCCCATCTTGCAGTAACTTGGCCGTGCTCGAATCGCTGATCGTATGAAGGGTTAGGGCCCAGGGCATAGGCTGTCAGAATCCCGGTCGACGATGCCGTCAACATACCGCACAGCCCATTTGTCATCTTGAGTACCTCAGGTGATTTTGCAATCCAGACGGATGTAACACTTGATGTAATGGGGTTCGTTGAAACAATACCAAGTTCAGCTTGCGGCCTTGCAACCATATCCATAAGGAAGCGGCCGCGCTTCTCGTTGGTGGAGAGAAAATAAGCGCGACCACTGGGACAACCTTCTCCATAGGCCATACCATAACGATGGCTCACGTCCATCACGTTGGGTATACCAACAATATCACCTTGTCCCAGACCCCATTCTGTCTCTCCGGGGTAGAGATCAGCGAAGTGGTTGAACACCCGATTATCAGACAAACCCCAGCCGCCAACTCCACTCTTCTTCGAGGCCGGATCACTCAAAACTGCAACACCCTGCTCGCTAGCTGCATGCACTAACGTTGGAGGCTTCTTCTCTGAACTAGAACCGAAGGTTCCACCGATGTGAGTGACAGGATACTGCAGTAGGGAGTTGTATGTAACAACTGCGTGTACATTTGGAGCAGCTACATGTCGTTCATGTCGTCGCAAACCGGCGGGTTGGTAGTCAGTCGGTTTCCCACGTGCCAGTGATCGTAACAACCTCGTGCGTAGAATATATTCGCTTCTCCAAGACGTCAAGGCGGATAGACGGCAGAAAGAACGTCTCTGTAACAGAACATGCTCCCGATCTTCGCTACTATCCTGACCCACACTGTCTTCGAGCGCAGCAGGCCCTGGAAAATAACGCGAAAACGCTATCCTCCAGGCATGCGGAGTGGTAACCAGGCTGTAAAATCGGCGATTGACAAGGCTCATCGAGGAGAGCGAAGAAGGGGGGAGATGCGACAATATATGAGTTAGAACCTCTGTCACCCCTAATTAGCAAAAATAGCTCATTACAATACTGCATCGATCACCTCATACCGTTTGGGAAATCCACAATCGACGGTCCGTCTACAATGCCTTTTGGAGAGGGAACAACTTTAAACCCAAGTTGTGCAACCCTTCTGCCGGTTCCAATTGCTGCATTTTCATATTCACTAATACGATGGACGGGTGATCTGTTCTTGACTCGATTCCGCGAGGTTACTTCATCGGAACCAGAAATTCGTGCACTACTAGATCTGTCGGATAGGTCTGACGATGAGGCAACCGAGCTGGCGGAACGGCTGCAGTCCCCAGCAACTCTACAAAGGATATGACTGGGGACGCTTTCTTCATAAAGTTGGCTTCCATGCTGGGCAGAGGTTGAAGGGACGGGCGTGAAAACGGAGTCGTTGGTAGTATGTGGATTATTCTGGTAGCCCTCTGGCTGCATAAAAAGATGGGAGGAAAAGGGGGGTTCAACGAAGACTAACTGCACCAGTTAATGCTGGAACAGCCGGAACAATAATTTCAACGGGGTCCGATAATGGAAATCGCGTCAGTGGGAGCTGGAGAGATGTTCTGGAGTGCGTTTCGTGCTGGATTCAAACGTTGAAGTCGAAGAAACTCGAAAAAAAGGAGAAAAGGCAAGGAAAGGTGGGGTCACGTGGATTCGCGTTTAGGCTGCCTCGCGATTTTGGGAATTCGGACAACGACCGTTAATAATTAAGATAATAACGAACCAACGAATTAACGACCTAACGAACTTATTAATGAACGGGTGTGTTTGAATATTCCGATGGGCGTTGCCTTCTATAGTTAATAAAGTTTAATATGTCTACTTCGACTCCTTCAGGTAACCCACCCTAATGATGCGTCATGGGGGTTGAAAGCTGACCTTGTCCTGGCATATAGATGCCGATACAATTCGTATCCTCGTTTCAACAGATAATCATGTTGGGTACAACGAGCGCGATCCCGTTCGCGGAGACGACAGCTGGAAATCATTCCATGAAGTGATGTGTCTTGCGAAAGAAAGAGATGTCGATATGGTACTCCTTGCAGGAGATTTGTTCCATGAGAACAAACCATCAAGAAAGTCGATGTATCAAGTTATGCGATCACTGCGCATGAACACTTACGGCGATAAACCTTGTGAGCTTGAACTGCTCAGCGATGCCAGCGAGAATTTTCAGGGCGCATTTAATCACGTCAATTATGAAGACCTGGATATCAATGTTGCGCTTCCTGTATTCTCGATACATGGAAACCATGATGATCCATCTGGCGAGGGGCATTTGGCTGCCCTCGATATATTACAAGTCTCGGGTTTGCTGAATTATTATGGTCGAACACCGGAGTCAGACAATATACAAATCAAGCCGGTACTTCTACAAAAAGGCCTTACAAAACTTGCACTCTACGGCATGAGCAATGTGCGGGATGAAAGGCTGTTTAGAACGTTTCGTGACGGCAAAGTCAAATTCTTCCGCCCATCGATGCAACAAGGGGACTGGTTTAATCTTATGAGTGTGCATCAAAATCACCATGCACATACAGAGACCGGATATTTACCCGAAACATTTTTGCCAGACTTTCTTGACCTGGTCATCTGGGGCCATGAGCATGAAAGCCTAATAACCCCTCGCCTGAACCCCGAAACAAAATTCCACGTCATACAACCAGGCTCATCAGTAGCAACTTCACTCGTTCCAGGTGAAGCAGTTCCAAAACATGTGACGATTCTAAGTATCACCGGACGTGAATTCAAATCAGAACCAATTCGATTAAAAACAGTGCGTCCTTTTATAACCCGAGAAATAGTCTTACATGAACAGAAAGAAATCCAGAGAATTGCCAGAAAAGAAAATATTCGAACCGAACTGACTCGCTTTCTAATGGATGTCGTGGAAGAAATGATAGAAGAGGCCAAAACCGACTGGATAGAAAGCAGAGATGATATGGACGACGAAGATCAAGAACCCCCTCTTCCCCTTGTACGACTTAAAGTCGAGATATCAAAATCGGAGGGCGGGAACTTCGACTGCGAAAACCCTCAGCGGTTTTCCAATAGGTTCGTTGGAAAAGTTGCCAATGTCAATGATGTCGTCCAATTCTACCGCAGAAAGAAAGGAAACACTGCACTCTCTAGGGTTCAGAGCGATATGCCTGAAGATTCAGCAGTTTCACACCTTACTACTCTCGATACGGTGAAGGTAGAACAACTAGTGAGAGAATTTTTGACTGCCCAGTCGCTAACCATCCTTCCCCAAAATTCATTCGGTGATGCCGTTGCTCAGTTTGTCGACAAGGACGATAAGCATGCAATGGAAATGTTTGTTAACGAGTCTTTAGACAGCCAAATTAAGCATCTTATGAATTTGGATCGAGAAGGAGCAGAATATGATGAGGATGATTCGCAAGAAGTTATCCAAACAGCTATGGATAAATATCGAGAGCAGCTGGAAGAATTGTTTGCAAAAGGCAAAGTGCGACGAGCTCGAGGCAAGAAACGATTCAAGCCTAAGCCAGATGGTTGGGATAGTGAATTTGACGGTGTCTGGGAAGACCAACCTGGCGCTTTGATACTTTCGGACAATGACGCTAACCCCAACGACGATGGAGACGAAGCCGAAGACGGGGCCACTAGGACAACAGCAAGTCGTCGAGGCGCCTCTACAACGGCGACACGAGCTAGAGGCAGAGGTAGGGGGAGAGGAACCGCTAGTACGACTAGGGCAAGTGCAAGAGGAGGGAGGGGGAAAGCTACCACATCATCATCCGTCCGTGGCTCGCGAAGACAAGTCATCGATGATGACGAATTTGATGATGATGATGATGATGACGACGGCAATATTAGGGCTCCGGCCCGCAATGGAGCGGCGCAAGAAGATGCTATCATGCTGGATGACATTGAAGAAGATGATGGGGATCTATTTGTTCAACCTTCACCTCCAAGATCCCGGGCTAGGGCTGTGCCAAGTAGGTCTCGAGCAACTTCCAAGCAGTCGACATTAAGTTTCGGGCGGTCTCAACCAAGCCAGAGCCAAACGGGGACCGGGGCCCGGCCTTCTCGAGCAGCGGCAGCTAGAGCAGCTAGGAATGTGAGTGTAATGAGCGATATTGATGACGATGACGATGATGACGATGCGTTCGAACCCGCACCGCCTAGCTCCAGAACGAGAAGATAACAGACATTCCCTTCACCCTTAACCAGCCATGTTTTGTTTTTTTTTCACTCTTCTTTTTGTAACTTCGTGGTGTTATTCCCAAAATTGAGCCACAATCACAAAATGATATCAATTTATGTTGATATACATATATTAAAATTTTCAGTTAAAGGAAGAAAAGCTTTATATTGCGTGGTTATTATATACAGAACTACTATTATCCAATACTAGCCCCAAATCATTCCTGGGTGGGAATGAATTTAGAGTTGGCCCCTGTTCAAAAATCGCACTGGGATATCCACCCATTTTGATCTAAGATACTCTGCTACATTCTTACCCAGGAAATCAACAGTGGTGGTAACGCCAACTCCACGGTCGAGCAAATTGCGGAACACGAAATGAACTCCTCGCAGGTTGGGCAGTTCAAAGCGCTCGATACTCATGCTCCCGTCTTCCCTCCAGTCCTTCCCTAGAAGTGATTGGGCCTTATCAACGGATAACAAGCTCCTAAGCCAGGTATATTCATCGTCATGTCTAACCCAGAATCCACAGTTTGCATCAGAGCCCTTGTCACCAGATCGCGCATGGGCAATTCGGCCCAAAGGTGCGCGAACGGTAGGACCGAAATCAACCTCAACGTTGGCTGGGTTGACGGTTTCAGGTTGGCTGCGTTGTTTCGAGGGGAAGACTCTAGATGCTGGCGGTGGAGCGATGTCCAACGTGCGATTAAGCCAGGGAAGATGCACTTGATGCTGGATATCTGCCTGAGGAAGGAGGGTGACATAGTATTCGTAAACCTCCTTTGGGAAACCGGTTCTTCGCTCCAGTGAGAAGGTGGCCCCTGGGTATCCTTGCATAACACAGTCGATAATAAGGCGTAGGAATTTGGTGGGAACCAGATCCTTTTCATTCTTGGCCTGGGCGAGAATTCGGAACGAGGCAGTGGCACTATTCTGGTTGTCGGCGTTCTCCTGAGCAGCCCCCAGGACCGAAAAGCTCAGCTTGTAATTTTTTGAGTGGGGGGCGAGAACTCGTCGAACTTGGGCTTCCATCATGCTTGCTTTGGCGGCGATATCAAGGCCGACCATATACCATGTTACTTCAGCCTGGAACCCACCTCGGGCGGTGAGACCGACTTTTGTCGTTGCTGGAGGCAATGCTGATTTGACTCCACGGAGAGCAACTCTGTTGGTTGAAAGATGCTCAAAATAAATGCCATCAAGGACGGCTGTGACATCGGAGTTGTAGTATAGTGGTCCCTGGATTTCGTATAAAAGTTGCGAAGAGCAGGTATCGACCGTTACAGCTCCACCGGGTGCATAAGATTGTTTGGTGATTATTACCTGCCCCTCAGAAGAGATTTCTGCGATTGGATAGCCAATGTTGCTCCAGCCTTCGGGTCCAACGAATTCCAAGGTCTTGAAACCTGTGAAATTGCCGCCACAGACGTAGTTACTACATTCGATGAGGTGGCCAGCAATGAATGCGTTGGCAAGCTTATCCAGCTCGGATCGAGACCAGTTATGCCACCAATAGGCAGCTCCGATCACTGGGGAAGCGTCGGATACACGACCGCAGAGAACAATGTCTGCTCCCTGGGCCAAAGCGGCAGCAATACCTAAGCCTCCCAGATAGGCATGGGCATAGAGGGGTTCGAACTCCCAATTGGATAATTCTTCTCCCGTGTAGATATTCTTGAATGTCGACTTGCCGGATTTCAGCGACTCCTGGACAACAGGAAGCACTTCGTCTCCAGATACCCAAGCAACCTACAAAAGTCAAAGTAGATAATGGTCAGGATTTACAATCAATGGATAGGCGGAATGAAAAAAAAAATTGTACATACTTTAAGGTTTAGCCCTTTCTTTGCGATCATTTTGGTAACAACATCAACAAGCCCTTTGGTATCACTGTTACCAGCATTGACGGCGACTTTGATCTTATATCGAGCTAAATCCTCGAGGGCCGGTTCGATGGACTCAAGGAAGCTAACCTCGAAAGCAGGAAGCTCTGGCTCTGTCGCCTTGGGGGAAGGATTTATCTTATTGTATCGGCGTGCGGCTCCTGTCGCCATGTTAAATTCGCTCATATAGTCCTGTATGATCACATCGACTGGGTCGATGGGATGGTTTCGTGCAAACTCGGCCAATGCATGGCGACGGTCTGATGCAGAGCCAGAAGCACCTGAAATAGGTTGTTAGTTTCTGGTATTCCCATTCTCCAGCTGTCTCTTTTGGTTTCGAACAGGTGCCCTTCTTCGAGCCTAGAGAGCTTACCTGCGATGCGAATGGGTCTTGTTTGAGCAGCCATGGTTAGGGAGATGAACGGTCGACACACAGAGAATTATCTGGTTACAGAGGAACCGGAACTCTGAAGCATCTGGGGCCATTTCTGGCATATCCCACTTATATACTCCATACAATGCGGAGTTGAAGCGTAACTAGAGACGGGGTGAGTGCGCCCCAAAGTTAATATTATTGATCGTCCGAGGTACAGTTCGGTAGAGGTTCATGCTAACTAATGGCTGCTGGTGGATAGAGTTAGAGAAACAAGAACTGAACCTAAAGCTAGCTACCCGAAAAAATGCATGGCAACAATAGACTCTCCAGCCGCAGCGGCCATATTCCGAGTGGTTGTCACTGGTTGATTCATGGATAAACTGATAACTACTCCGTAAAGAGTTAACTATCTTCGAGCTGCTAATTCAGGAATAGCCAAGGTGCTAAAGTTACACATTGCATCTTGGATGGAAATCAGTTCACATCGAAGCCCTCTGGGATTGAATCGCCTTGTACATTTCGTCAAACTTGATTCCCTCAACAAATTTTCCTGTCGCAGGGCGTGCCAGACACCTCTCCCACCAAGCCTTCATATTTGGTCGCTTCTCAATGAGATCTCCGTTGCCCCGTTCAACCATCCGAGCGATCAATGGGACGTAAAAAATGTCCGCCAGGGTAAACAAATCGCCAGCCATGAACTTATTCCCATGCTTGGCAAACTGGCTTTCACATATATCAAAGTACGCTGCGAGTTCCTCGCGAGCTTCTGCAACAATGGCCTCGTTTGGTTTCTTGCCAAAGAGCGGGAAGATGAATGATTGGGCCGCCAGTTTACCTGATGGACTATCGAAATAGCTCGCCTCTGAAGATACGGCCTGCTCAAAGCGTGCGGTGGCTAGTAGATCGCTGGCTGGTGGCACGAGGGGGAAATTGTATCGCGCGGTAAGATATCGAGCAATTGCTCGCGATTCATAGATATTCACACCCTCCGGGGTGGTCAAGACGGGGACTCTGCCATGTGGATGGCGTTCAAGGAATTCCGCTGTCTGGTAGGAATGGTCAACACTATTATTAACGAAGATGCTCCCTGGAATAAGATACCTTGTGTTCCTGCTTCCAAAGATTTAACTGAACAAAGTCGAAATCTGTGAATTGGCCTTCCGCAAGTGTGAGTCTCACCCTGTCCACCGCGGTGGCGATGGGGCTACCATAAAGAGCGAATTGACCTGGCATGTTGTACTAATAGACTGTGACTAGGAGCTTGCTTCAATGGAAAAAACAACGTATACACTCTTGTTTAGTGGCTTATATTTATATGATTTATTATCTCGATAGATCTATTAAATAAAGTCTATGAGGATGATTCCCCCGTATAAATCATAAATTCATTTTACGATTACTATTCAATATGCGGAAGCCGAGGTCGGGCTGTTTATCAGGCCGAAAAACTTGGCCCAGTGCTTATGTACTGAGGTAAATGGGGAACAGATACGAATATTGGCTCAATATATACTTCTTGTTCCCGCGTCCGAAACCTTGCTCTCTCCCGCGTTAACATGTTCTCCATCATCTTTGCATCGACCCTCGTTGCTTCACAGAACGAGAGTGGAGAAAGCAATTTGAAACTCAGCTCTTGTGCTACTATATTTAATGTTATAGACCCTTAATCCGGTGGTGGAGGCCCGGATTAGTGATCTCGCTTTACGGTTCCAGAGCGGCTTTTGAAAACGCGCGGACAGAGTTGCCTCTTGACTGTGCTCTGTATTAACGCAGAAACCCTCACCGGATTTCGAGCTCCGTCCTCCTGCTACGACTACTACTACTACTACATAAGCCAGATTTCATGTCCTCTAGGAGAGGCATCTCACTAACTTTATTGATAGATTAATTAATTCTAATAACAGAAAAATCGCTCCTTTCAAGGCACCGACAACATGCAAGTGTACTAGCAATACATTTTCAACAAGTAGAAATCAAGAAGGAAGAAAAT
Organism: Myotisia sp. PD_48; assembly: GCA_032988175.1. Lineage (NCBI taxonomy): Eukaryota > Fungi > Ascomycota > Eurotiomycetes > Onygenales > Myotisia > Myotisia sp. PD_48. The sequence goes on from JANTQB010000001.1 coordinate 675,386, forward strand.
GGATAACAGACAAGAAACCGAAAATGTTAAATCCGTTCACGAGACTTTCTTCTCTTCGAGCTTGCCAGAGATTGTCCGGTGTTCACCCGGTCAATATTGTATGGATTGCCCTCGTACTCTAACGCCTCCAATCGCTCCGTAGGAACTCGTGAAAGCCGAGATCCAATAAGCCCAAGAGCTCGTTGGCTCTCCAAACTGGCTCTTCCCGGAATATATGTTGTGGCGTCCTCGTCCGTTTCTTCGTCCAACCCTTCTGACCCGCTCGCTTCTGCACCTGCAGCTTTCTCTTCTTGCATGTGGGGATGGGCGTGCTCCGGCTGCATGCTTGCTTGGGCGATTTTGCGCATGAACTCGTCTGACTCATTCGCGAATTTGCATTTCTTCCGGATGATTGCACCGTATTTATAGAACAAGAACGGAAATGGAACACATGCCAGTGCAAGGAATGCGGGTATTGATGATGCCCAATGGATGCCCAGATCCTGATACATATATCGAGTGAACATTGGAAACGCTGCGCCGAATAGGCACCGAAGAACAGAGTTCGCAGCTAGGACGGAGGCGGCATAGATTGTATAGGCATCGACGAGGTAGCTCATCAGGCCAAGGAAGATCAGAACCATGCCAAACCCGAATGGCGCTGATGCAATGATGGGAACAATCCAATGGACTTCAGGCCCGCTAGTCCACGCAAACCAGAAGAGGCTAACAGGAATTGCAATGCCACCAACTATGGAAACCGGAAGGCGGGCCTCTGGAGGTGCAAATCCGTTGTATTTTTGGGACACCCGTATATACCTCTTATTGTCGAAGACGTGATAAGCTGAGCCAAAGACCATACCAACCAAGATTCCTAAAAATGCTAGTCCGCCAACACCCTGGTTCCAACCTCTAGTCTGTTGAAATATGATGGGGAATGCAGCGAACATCATGTAAAGAGTGCCGTATATGATGGCCATATAGATCGATAGCAACAAGACGATTGGTTCCCGAAATAGGAGAACCCAAGGGCGTGAGATTGCGGTCAAAAAGGCTTCCTTGGCAGTAACTTGTGGGTTATCAGCATCCATCCTGCTCACGTACGTTTTGCCACTGAGTTGTGAGAGCCTTTGTGCTCGCTTGCGAAGAAGCGCCAGCGGATAGGTTTCCGGCACTAGACACATCCCCAAAATGCACACAACACCAGAAAATATTGCCAGCAGCCCCTGGACCCATCTCCATCCTGCTGCCATTCCCAGGAACCCGCCAGCAATCGGACCAATAATGGGTCCTAGGAAAGGCGCCATGGCAAAGAGCCCCATGGCCATTCCTCGTTCTGATGCGGAGAACATATCCGCAATCACACCACCAGCGTTTGTGAGAGGGGATGAACCAAATGCCCCAGCGAAAAACCGGAGGACTAGAAGCGTCCGCATGTTTTGGCTACCAACTGCCGCGCCATTGAAGGCCGTAAGAGCGCAATAAGAGACGGCAAAAATTATCTGGCGGCCAAATAGTTCACCCATCGGCGCCCACACGAGCGGCCCTATTGCGAAACCCAGCACGAATAATGAGACGCCGAGTGTAACTAGTTCGCTGCTAGCCTTGAACTCCTGTGCGATTTGGTTGGCTCCTCCCGTATACGCGGACGATATTAGAGCAACGGCGAGAGTTGCGATAGAGACGACGAGGGTGATTGCCCATTTCTTCACGGGCGAGTATAACAAGGGATTTCGAGGGTCGTTTGGGATCCAGTTTATGATGTAAGGGTCATGTTCTGTGCCCGATCCAGGATACGGGTATTCGATTATCTCAGGAGTGACTCCGCCCTGGTCTATGACCTGTCTCCAATGCGGGATCTGTTTCGGAGCGGGCTTCTCAAGCCCTAATTCTTTCCCCATAGTGTAGATTTGATGGAAATATAATAAGGATTTCTGTACTATGTCATTTCGCTATTAACTGGTAATAGGGGATCAACTAGTCATCAAGGATGTTTCAAGGTAATTATTTCAAGATATTGAGTATTGATGAGATATGAAAATCAAAATGAGAACAGAAAAAAGACAAAAAAACGAATGACAAGGTTATATATGGATGAATATTCCAGGGGGGCAAAGCACAAACAAGCTGGATATCTGATGGAAAAAAGGTTTCAGGGAAAATTTACGCCCTTGGAGGGTCTTCGCACCGAGAAATGCCTTGCATATATAAAACTAGAGGCTGTTTGGACAAATCCCGGTGGCGCTCGGCGGTTTTGTGCCGACAAGCTCATCATATCCACGTATCTATGGTACGGATAGACACTGGCCAACGGAAGAGCGGGTAGCAGCCAAGGACATAACTTTATGCAATGAAGTTAATAGGTGTGTTCGGGAGACTCAACCGGTTCTTGTGCAAGATCAAGCTTTCCGTGATGGAGTCAGGCCAAAACTTAGACATTATTCTGGATAATTCTGTGCACTAGGGCTGCACATGTATGGAGTATGTCTAATGTTTCGTCATTGAACATAGGCGAGATGAGCATGTTGTAGCGTAGTATTAAACAATGCATCGCCTCTATAAGCCGGCTGTTTATTGTTTTTTCAGATCGTATTTCTCCCCACCAGCTTTTTCATTTTAGGGCCGAAGTTTGTTAATCTGGGATGCGACGTTGAAATCTCGAGCCTCGGCATGTTGGAAACGGATACGAACCCGAATACGGGAACCAGTTTTCAGATTTTTATCCCATTATTATCCCCGTCTCTCCGATATCCAAAAGAAGCAGAATAATTCAGAAACGGGATACATTGTGAAATATTGGGGCTTGTATATTTAAAAGAGCCCAGAATCAAGACACTGGTAAATGTATGTGCAACGACAGCCACATGTTGAAAAATCTAGAAGCAGAACGGCCACCACGTATGCATCGATACTTCAGCTTTCATCTGTCCTTAAACGCCCTTCCAACCAAATCAATATCCAAAAGAAAGAAAGAAAGAAACCCCCAAACTGCCGTATGCCAATAGATAGATGAACCTTCTGAGTCACATATATGCTTGTCGTTCGCGAAAGGAGATAGAAATGGGAAAGGATGATAAGACCGAGCTCCCCCCGCTGGCGGGAATTAGTTTATCACGGACAAGCAGGGGAGATAAAGCCAGTACAGGCCGATATCTCCCAGAAAAAGTAAGGAAAGATTCTTCCTACCTTGGGAGTTAGATCGAAGTTGTGTCTAGTGGAAATAAGAATATTCGAGTCTATTTATGAAGAGTGGAATATCAGATGAGAGCCGTAACACAATAATTATTGGGGATCCAACGTACCAAGTTTTATACTCGGTTTGGCAAGGCGAGATATCCTGTGGATATACATACACACGGGGTGTATTAATATGGCCACCGAAGTGGGGGAAGGTCTCGGTTGATGTAATAGCTGAAGATGTAAGCGATTACAGTCATTCATAGTCACTGTAACCCCCGTTAGCACTACTTTAATAAGCCTGTACATTATTACACAGGTCATATTGAGAAATGGTTTCGACTTCTATCCCTTAATATTAAGTCGATGGTTGGTTTTAATCAAAGAGAACCTTAGTATCTTGCATCGCATCCTCAGGCAAGGCGACAGCAAAGGTGTCCTGACTTCGCTTATCTGTATTGCTCGTATTGCACATCTAGCAACGGTCCGAGCATATCGAAAAAATCTTGCCCTCCTGACCAGCCGAGTTGATTTGGCCCAAGGCCCGCAAAATTGATTAATGGATCTTGTTGGAATGCCGATTGCTCCATTGTGGCTGCGGATGTTGTTATATTCATAGGCAGGTACGCGGGAGTGCCCGCAGATGTCACATTCGAGGAGCCTCCCTGGCATCCGTAATCTGGGTCAGCGATAGACTGGCTTCCAGGTGCCAATTGACCCATGGACCGTTCATAGGAGCCAGGGTCACACACCATCTGAGCAGCTGCATCACCTTCAAAGTGTTGAGCATATTGACGCTGCAAAGCCATTATATTGGGTGTTATACTTCCACTTGTATGTTCACTTCCCCCCGTGTTCATCTGGCCCACTCTATTCCGCAAACTTGAGGAGAGTGCAGAAAGGAGCTCCCCGAATCGGTTACTCAAGTGAACATCATCCACCACACAAGTACAAAGAGCCTCTGCGGTACGTTCTACCAGGCTTAATGTTGAAGTTGATTCGAATTCATTTGCCCCAAGCGAAGTAGCCTAAGTAAATAGTTGAGTTAAATTGATTGAATGATAAAGAAAATAAAAACAAAAATAAATAAATAAAATGGAGGCAAGATGTTGGCTTACCTTCAGGCAAAACATAGCTCCAGCAAGAATTCGGGAATAAGTTCTGATCGGAACATGTTTTAAATGGTCGTTTGGGAGAAGATCCTCAACCACGGTTTGCAGTATTGATTTCGCTGCAGTAAGGACCTCGATAAAATACTCCCGATTGCCTTCGTACGGATCAAGGATGCTTGACTCGGGCATCACAGCTCCTTCGGCGGTAATTCGATGATAGCATTCGACAACGGCTTGAAGAGCAACGCTGTGTATATAAACCCGTACGTATCCAAATTCGATGGTCAAAATGGATCTCATTGGCCTCGACACTGAACAAACAGTTTACAGAGCGCCATAAAAATATGATCAGTTTGTTTCGCTGCGAAGAAAATACTCAAGAGAACATAGAGAGGATGAATGATTGGGGGACCTTACGTTTCGCTCTGTCAAACTCTTTCTGCCATTCACGCAGAAGAGGATTCAACACACGGAGAACGGCTAAATACTCGCCACTCTTGATGATATCGCGGGTTTTTTCACGGGAAGGGAATAACATTTCGTTTCCTTTCTTCATCAAAGATGCAACCCCTACCCAACACCTAATGGTGTCGCTGTGCTTTGTGCTGGGATCTTGATCGCTGACCGAAACGGAGGTCAGATTTTTCCAGCCTGTGAGTAAATACTTTTTAGTAGATTGTTTTACTTCTGTTAAAAAAAAAATCTAGAGCGTTAAACTAACCTAATCTACCCGAGGTTTGCGTAAGGTAGACCCATAACAGGTGCTGCACAAGATACGCCCGCTGGCTGGACAAAGGGTTATTCCAAATATCACGCCGAGACTCCCGAGCTCCTATTGTAGTATTGTCGTATTCGTCAAAGATCCCGAGTTCGACGGCCAATGCCAGGGCATTTCCCAACATAGACCAGCACATGCGATCTGATCTCCACACTGGTTCGAGCCAATCTATGCGAATTCGTCCGGTGATACCTGCAGTGCTTGCCCTGGTTCTTCGTACATCGTCCTTTACAACGATACTATCTCCGTCGTCCCCAGCAGGAACATGAAGTGATCGTGGCTGCCATTCAGATAGCAGTAAAAGGGCCTCGCAGCTCCCAAGTGTTCTTAGACTGCCAAAATTAGATCCAGCAAGGGGATATTCATTGGTTGAGATACTGGTAGTTTCCAGTGCAGGTCCAATATCATGAGCACCTCCAGTAAACTGTTCCTGACCAAAGATCATCCGCGAGATCATTCCCTGTAGATGTTGCCACAGGCGCTCGTGGACCATGTACGAGCGCGAAACAGATCCCGGGCCGGAAAGCTTCATATATCTGGATGCGAGCATAAGGATGGTCATAGCAAGTATAGGCTCCTCTTCAAGTAGTTCAGAATGCATTGACGGGTCTTGAAAGGAAGATGAAGCAATGGGTGTGAATGGAGCCAAGTACGCATGGAAGTACATGACGAGATCATATGCCTCCTCCGCTGTGATAAGGCCAGTCCGAACAAAGCGTAAATTGGACCATGGGAGTAAAGGGTTATCTGGTACACCACGAAGACTAGGTGGTGCAGAGGGAGGTTGGCCTTCTCTGTGGTGCTGATGTTGATGTTGCTGATGATGATGATGGTGGTTGTGGCTGTTGTGATGGTTAGTATGAGACTGAGGATGTATAGATTGCGTTCGTCTTGAAGCCTCCGGGGCGCCATGATGCTCATTTCTAGATACCCTTTCGCTATGTCTGCCAGCCTCGAAAAGCAGATTTAGAGCATCATGAGACGTATATGCAGCATCTCTCAGCAGCTTTTCTGCTGTTCTGTCACCCCCTAAAGGACGAGGAGTGCTGGGTGGTGGTATACTAGGGCGAATAGGCTGCTCTTGTTTAATGTGAGTAGCTATAATGGGACTACCAATTTGGTTGATACTAGGTAAATCCGGGGAAGCCTCGTCCCAATCCTGCTGGTGTTGACTAGAACCGGGGGCTGGAGTTCCCGATGGCCCCGGTGTAGATGTATTTTTCCGCTTCCCACGGGTTGCTGAAAAATGACATAGCTTACGCTCTCTCCTGCATCTTCCACAAGGGCCTTGGTGTGGTTGGTCGACAGATCCTAAATCACAGCGTACCCGCCGCTCTCGGCAAGGGATGCAGGCCTAAATGTTCACACCAAAACCAGATGTTCATATTTGTGTAATCTTGATAACCAGTAGGGGGCCGCCAAACAAACGTAGCAGGACACTTTCTCAGTAGGGGGTATTTCTGTTTTTCTTACCTGGTACGCTCGTTTATGGACCTTGCCTGGCGGCGCAGCGGTTGACATGACCGGGCGATTAGATACGGATATTCGCTGTTAGGGCTGTTTGTAGCCATTCAAACTTGACAATTAAGAATACATGGCCGCAGACGGCAAAATCCAGGTTTCAACCTCGGGCGGAGACACAGCGACTAGGCACACAAGGGATAAACAGACAAGCGATAGGAGACTAGAATCAACAAAAAGCCAGCCGCGTTTGCCTTTCATTCGAATCTTTTTGCTGATGTTTCTTGCGACGCTTTCGGAAATTGTTTCAACGGCGGGCATCAGGTGACCCCCGCCCTGTATTTTTTACCGCTGACTCAGCCAGCAAATTTCGTGGGAGTTTCCCTTTTTGGCCAGATGGTGGGTATTAATTACGCGTTTTATTACCGGGGCCCTCCCTTGGCTAATTAAGAATGGGTTAAATACGGTAAGCGGATGTAAAGGATAAATACGGAGTTGGTTATAAAAAATAAATAATTCTGATATCAATGTCTATATAGTTATAACCATGGAGTATGGAGTCTCTAGTAGTTATATGCCCCATAATCGCTTGTTAAAGATCCATCAAAACCCATCAATGCTGATTCCCACTCTGATCCCCTTCGCCAGATGAAGAAGTTCTCTGCCAATGACTATATCCATAATTCCCATCCCAACACATTTGAAGACGGTGTCTAGATGTCCTGGAACATGCGCTAATGGATCGTTCATTAACTCTCCAATCTCCACCAGTTGGTCTTTGCCTACTCCAGCAGCTATAAGCTCTCCGGCTTCCTCCAAACATGCTTCCTTGGAGTCAACCAATATTTTCCCGCCTGACAGCAGTGTATCGGAATCCACTTCCTTCATGTCAGGCCGATACGACCCGATCAGGGTAATGAGCCGCGGGTTTCTCTGATGACGCGATTGTCGAAGGTAAGAATGAGGAAACAGTGGTTCAGTTGAGGGAGTGCAACAGAAGATTGCATCAGCATCTCGCACGGAAGCACGTAGCCGATCTTCGAAGCCATCGACATCCCGTGAGATATATTCAAAGACAACATCCGGATGTTGACTTGTGAGTTCAGCATCCAAGTCACTCTTCAAATTTTCTAAGTTTAGTCGCCCACGATTAATGACAGTAACATGAGTAACGGAACTCCCGGACAGAAGTAGAGCCAATCTGATATGCCATTCGGCTTGTTTGCCAGCCCCAAATACGAGCACGTGTGTCTCCCCAGGAAGCTTATGTCGTGAGAATGGTATCATAGAGGCCAACGCGGTGCGAAATGCGGTGACCAACTCCGCGTTCAGCACACCCTCCAACGTCCCGTCAGGAGAGAAAATGTTGATCGCTCCCCGCGGTGCTCCCCCGCCCCCCGGAAGTGTCACAATTTTAATGCCAGTAGTCGTGTTTGTGTCCGACGCTGGCATGAAGAGAGTCGTATTTTGCCTCGCGGTACGGATTACCTCCCGCATTGGCTGATAGATAACCTGAGCCTGGCCATCTGCAGCAGATCCGCTGTAATGCGAATAGTTGGCGAGACTTCCCCAGAGAGTACGCAAGAGGTGAAGGCACTGGTCAAGGGTGAGGTTGTACAGGATGGGACGGATATCGGCTTCGCGTAGTACGAGCATATTTGCTATTTTATTTTTGTTTCTATTTATTCTTTCAACCAATAAATAAGTCCCCTGGCTTATACGTGGGACATTCAGTTTGCGGGTCGGTTTTTGGGCGAGTCAAGATCTGGTATCGGGTGTTACGAAACAATAATACGGGCCAGAAAAAAAAACCGGTGAGAGCTAGCCAACAGACACAAAAGATACAGGAACGGGACCAAGCATAACTGATGAACTAATAATTTGACTTCCGTGGCTGCAGCTACCTGCACTATTATCACCAACAAGATGGGCGGACACTGGACAGCATTCCGCAACCTTCAAATAGAGTTGGAGATAAACAAGCAAAAAGCCCGGATTTTCCTGTCTTGGCCAGCTGGCGGAGGTGCGGTCGGCAAATCGCAGGCCAGCATTTGATTGCACCGCAAGGTGGAAAGTTGCCTGGTGGAGAAAGCTCCAATGAATGTCCCAGTCGAACAACCCAGAAAGCTCCGTCCAGTCCAGGTGGTACAAGCAGGCGGAGAAACGCTGGCGTGTCCTTGGGTGGAACATGGAGTGGAAACGGGACCGTCGCCATCCGCTGTTAGCAGTGACTCTCCGGGCGGCTTCATGCAAGCTTCAATCCAGGTCTTCGATTCCCGACCAGCTTTTGTCTTTATAAACCCATCCTCGTTTTTTAATTTCATGCGCTTTCGCTCGTTAGGCACTGAGTTGTTCACGTTCGACTTATCCCTCCTTTACCTCCGATCTCCATCAAATCAGGACTCTTCTTCCGGAGTTCCCTCGTTAGGATGGCCGGCCCGCGATCCTTCTCGCTCTCTTCTTCATCCCGTTCCCTCCTTCTCCCCCAGCAAATCTTCAGATCAGTGCCTCTCGCACGACACTCGTTGAGTTCTCAAATATCCCGACACCGACAACTATCGACCTTCCGCGCCCCCAAGATCACAAACGAACCCAATGTAACCATCCCTCCTGTTGTTGCTGGTCTAGCGTAAACTATACATTTTCCCTTTCGCTGAAACACACACACTAACCACCGATATGCACAAACATAGCAACACTACGCCAAGGGTTCCCAACAAAGGAAGGGTCTCCAAGAAGCTCTCGACTCTCTTAAGGCCGCTCTCCCCGTTAGAGTACCTCCTACTTTTAGCGGAGGAAAGGTTAGTGCAACCAACCCGCATAAGTGATCATGTGTCCTTGTCCTGTTACTAATATCATATCAAAAATGAACTTAAGGCGGACCCTTCCAATGCTATCTCACAACACAATCCTTCAGCACATGCCGAAGTGGTGGCTGAATACTACAATGCCACGGAGTCAGATGTAAACCGCGCGATCACACTTGCTGTGGAAGCAAAGCCAGAATGGGAAAACCTCCCCTTCGCAGATCGTGCTTCGGTTTTCCTCAAAGCCGCCGATCTGGTCGCTGGTAAATATCGATATGAGATTATGGCTGCGACGATGCTTGGCCAAGGCAAAAATGCCTGGCAAGCTGAGATTGATGCAGCAGCAGAAATGGCAGATTTCTGGAGATTCAATGTACAATACGCCGAGGAATTGTATGCGCAACAACCACAGCACCATGCCCAGGGTGTATGGAACCGCAGCGAATATCGGCCTTTGGAAGGCTTTGTTTATGCCGTCTCCCCATTCAATTTCACAGCCATTGGGGGCAATCTGGCTGGAGCACCAGCATTAATGGGGAACGTTGTCCTATGGAAGCCTTCTACTCACGGCTTCTATTCAAACTATCTAACACATAAAATTCTCCTCGAAGCCGGTCTTCCCAAAAACGTTATCCAGTTTGTTCCTGGAGACGCTGAAATGATCACCAGGATTGCTCTGAATCACAAAGAATTTGCTGGCCTGCATTTTACCGGAAGCACTGCGGTATTCCGCCAATTGTATGGCAAGATCGGCCAGGGAGTCGCGCAAGGTGCTTATCGCAGCTATCCACGTATTGTCGGTGAGACTGGTGGGAAAAACTTCCATCTGATCCATAATTCAGCAGATATCGAAAATGCTGCTATTAATACTGTTCGTGGCGCTTTTGAATATCAAGGCCAAAAATGCAGTGCGACCTCTCGCGCATATATCCCTAAGTCTCGATGGGAAGAGTTTCGGGAGCACCTTGTCCGTGAAACAAAGAAATTGAAAATTGGACCGCCAGAGGAATTTTCCAACTTTGTCGGTCCTGTTATTCATGAAGCCTCTTTCAATAAATTATCCAGTGTGATCGATGCTGCCAAGAACGACTCAGAACTAGAACTTCTTGCTGGTGGCACGTACGACAAGAGCCAAGGATACTTCATCCATCCTACTGTTTACCGGACAACAAACCCGGAACACAAGCTGTTGAAGACTGAGCTGTTTGGTCCGGTTATTGTAACCTATGTCTACGATGATTCGGCCCCGAACGCCTTCGCTGAAGTCTGCAAGCTGATCGATGGCACCACAGAATATGGTCTGACAGGTGCGGTGTTTGCTTCTGACAGGACCGCTCTTCGTTATGCTGAGGATGCTCTACGGAACTCCGCAGGCAATTTCTACTTGAATTGCAAATCCACCGGAGCTGTGGTGGGTCAACAAGCGTTTGGGGGCGCCAGAGCTAGCGGCACAAACGACAAAGCTGGAAGTGCAGCCTTACTTTCCAGGTTTGTCAATATTCGGTCCATCAAAGAAGACTTTTTGGGGACCTACGAAACAGAATACCCCAGCAACAAGTGCTAAACAAAAGAATGATTTAATTAATGTCTTGGCGAGTTGCCGTTTGATAATGATACCTGTTATCTTTTGTGTTTCTTTTTTCAGGGTATGGCATGTATAACCTTTACGTATGTTATTATGTGACTAGTCTAGTTAGTGCAGAGACAATCCCCCGGCTTGCTGGTGATTGGTTTCATAGTTTGTTCTTTCGTTAATAGCCAAATACTATAATCATCTATTATTAATATAACCTTTGAGATGCCGATGCCACTCGTAATCAATGTTGTGCAATATCGCCAAGCTCTTAACTTTTCGATAAAGGCTATCCAAACGGGATAGTGACGGGGATGGCAGGATGGCAGGCGAAACAGAGGATCTTGGCTCCAACCCAAGCATTATCTTTGTGGGGCAAACTCAAGTCTCGACCCTTGGGGCCGTACCTTTTGTTACCTGGTGACAACTTTGTTCGATCTATGGCGGGACTTATTCCCCGGTAGGGGTTTCCGAGAGTTTTTGAATCTCCACGATCCATCCTTGCTGTGCACTCTGATCTTGCATTGAGACAAGCGCTGCAGGAGATAGCCTCAATTTAGGTCGTGACACGACATGCATTCGCTGTTCAATACAACCGAAACACGGCAGGATCGATACAAGTTTTTGTGACCCGTGTTTGACTCCGTACATTGGGGGGACAAACAGTGCACGGAGATATTACGACTGCTTGACTTCGATTGTCAAACAGAATGGGAGAGACATGGTGTATATATTCTTTTTTTTGATTTTTCATGTACAACGAAATTTGCAGCTCACAAGTATTCCGAAAGCCGAGTCTGAGTCAGATTGGCGTCAAATGGAGAATCAGTGGCGACAAGATAGACATCAGATGAGCGATAGAAAAAAGCGGTTCTTCTTATTCTTGGTTGATAAGGTCCGAAATGTTTGGTTCTGTTGAGGCGATGTCATGTGAGTGGTACTGGATAGTCCCGGAAACCGTCGCTTGGAACAGTGACCACCCGAACCGAAGCGACAACATCCGCCTCAATCCTTATCATTATTAACCACGGAAAAAAAAAAAGGGGAGACACAGGCAAACCCAGCGGAAGTAAGTATGGCGGGAGTCAGACAGGTCATGGGCAGTGCTTTATATTCAAGCAAGACACGCCGCCCAACCCAACCTTACTCTTTTCCCTTCCTTCCCCAGATTGTACTCCCTACACGCACTGAACAGCGAGTGTAAGAAATGGCCTCACGCCTTCCCTCTTATGTTCGCAATACTTCTAAAGCCACAACCGCTATCCAACGTATTCCCTTTGTTGACGCCACCCAGGCCTCTCCCCAGAAACTTCGTCCCATCCATATACCTTTAGAGGCTCCAGGACAGATCTCACCCAGACAGCCACCATGGGACCAGATTCCAGCAGATGCCAAAGGCCTTGTTCCCATACCACCTGCGAGGGTGTTAGCTAGATTGCCAATGGCCTCCCTTCTTCGCAGCATCACCATCCAGGCAGCCATGTCGCGGCCGATCCTTATGAACGTAGCAACAACTATGCTACGTTCAAACCTTAAGCAGCTCACTGGTACTGCCATGTTCAGATACGTCCTGGACAAGATCTTCTACGCACAGTTCTGTGCTGGAAGAACAGAAGCCCAAATCAAGCAGACCGTTCGTGGGCTCAGGGCACTGGGTTATCGGGGTGCCATTCTTTCGTACGCGCGTGAAGTTGACTTGTCACAGACACCTAATGCCCTTGAATCTGCTAACCTTGAGTCAATTCACCAGTTGCAAGTTGCACAGTGGCTCGAGGGAACTATCAACACCATCAAGTATGCCCATCGTCGAGATATGATTGCCATCAAATACACTGGAGCTGGCCAGCGTACTGTCGAGATGCTCGAGCAAGGTGCTCAGCCTGACAGCACCATGGCTAATGCCCTTGATAAGATCTGCTCCTACGCAAGGGAGAAGGGTGTCAGAATCATGATCGACGCCGAACATTATTCCCAACAAAAGGGCATCGACTCGTGGACTATGGATCTGATGGAAAGATTCAACAAAAGCGGCGAGGTCGTGATCTATAACACCTATCAAATGTTGGTCTTTCCTGTTTTGCTAATCCTTTCGTCAAAAGGCACACGACTAACAATAAGCGACATAGGTATTTGAAGGAGTCCCCAGCAACCTTGGCTAAGCATCTTAAGATAGCCAAGGAGCGAAATTTCAACTTGGGAGTAAAGCTAGTGCGAGGTGCATATATCAACAGCGATCCACGGCATGTAATCTTCGACACCAAGGCAGAAACGGATAATGCTTTCGACAATGCCGCCCGAATGTTAGCGACACATCACATCAACGACCCTTCCGCCCCGAAAATAGGTGTTGTCCTTGCGAGCCACAATAAGGAGAGCATGGAAATGATGCGTGAGCTGCGACGAGAACAAATCCAGAAGGGTCTTCCACGCGCAGACGTGGTGTATGCTCAACTAATGGGCATGGCAGATGAGCTTTCGATGAGCTTGACACAGTCTTCAACTACGGTAAGCTCGACAGCCGTTCTTGAGGTAGAAACCCGACTTCGAGGCTAATTGACATTTTAACAGGACATTGATGACGATGCTCATGTGTTTAAATATGTGGTCTGGGGGACCACAGAAGAATGCGTCATGTATCTCCTCCGTCGCGCTGAGGAGAACAAGGATGCCGTCGAGCGATCGGCCTCAAGCCAGAAAGCCCTATGGGGTGAACTATGGGGAAGACTTACCCCTAAATTTCTCAAGAATTTATCTTAATCATTTTCCAATATCTGGGATGGCGTTGGGTCTAATTACGACATATGTTTTTGATTTTTGATTTTTTTTCTCTTTGTTATTTTGTTTGGAGCGTTCAGTCAGGCCAGGTCTGTTTTTTCGGTCATTCTATGGAGCGAGCGTTCTTGTCTTGAGGCTTGTTTATTTTTCTTTTGTTCCCGGGTATAAACGTTGGAAAAGGCGTTGTGCTAAAAGTGAGAAATTTTTGGGGTTTCTCGTTTTCTGTCGGATGATATCCTCGGACCCACGATAGAAAGCGGTTTTTCATAATTTCAAATCACATACGATAATTAGCAAATACAATAATCAAACTGATATCAGGTCAATCCAATTTTGTGAAGAAGAAATTGAGGTTGATCAAGCTCAAGTTTCCCCATTTCCCCGCCTTTAACTGGCTTAGGTAATCCGGATACATCGGAAGAAAGTCGGCCCGAGAAATGGCTGACATAATTGCAAATTTTAACTGGTTAAGAAAAAAAAGTGGGAGATTTAAACATTTTAAATCGATGAAATGATGATAAATGAAGAACAACTTGTGCAGCAGAACATTCGGATCCTCCTGTAGCGATTACCTAGTTCAATCCAGCAGGTTGGATTGCGCCGGGGTTCATTAAGGATAAGATGGCTACAGAGATGGTCGAGCTTCAAGGTATGAGAGAGACCAACTCCTTCCCCCACCTAGTTCACCTTGACTGACATCTCCCTCTCCTAGGCATATTATCTCTCTGGCACGAATACAGAGCATATCTTATCGTACCATCATTTATTGCCGCCATCGTTCTCTACTACATATCCAAGAATCAGCCACAGCCGGGGACACAAACTCCTTCACTACCACAAACTCCTTCTCCCACCAAAAAGGAAAAGCCATTACACACTACAGATGTTCTTTCTGTACCATCATCGCCTGTAAAACAGCGGCAACAGCAGGATACTACCCCACCCGCACAGCTCTTGAAGAATGGACCGAAAAGGGTGCGCGGAGCAAAACCGGTCAAAGTGCAAGGGAAATCTGCAGGCAGCCCGAGTTTGGTCGAAACCACTACAATCCAGCCATTCGTATTTTTCTCATCTCTTACCGGTTCAACCGAGAAAAGGGCACAAACCGTGTGCGAGAGGCTAAAGGTACAGCTGGAACCCGCTTCAGCTACAAACGGATGCAAGATTTTGCCACCACAGCTACAAGATTTGTCCTATCTCGACTTCGACGACTACTTCGTTACTGCACCCAAACTCCCAGATTCTGAACCCGGAACTGCGTACTTCTATAGCATTATAATACCCAGCTATGATATCGACTCGGTTTTAACCAACTTTCTGGACCATTTGAATGAGACACATAACGATTTCCGTATTGATACCTCGCCATTGTCTGGTTTGCTGGGCTACACCGTTTTCGGTTTCGGCGATAAGGAAGGATGGCCCACCATTGAGGAAGGATTTTGCTCCCAGGCAGTAGAAGTTGATAAATGGATGGCGAAACTCACTGGGAAAAGAAGAGCATACCCTCTTGGCCTGGGAGATGTTAAGACCGATGGGGATCAATCTTTGTCAGAATGGTGCGATGGAGTATCAACAGTATTACAGGAAATTGCTACAAATGGCGGAAGCTTAGGAGAGGGTGTTCCTGGAAGTGGAGACCCTATTGAGAGCGACGAGGAAGATATTGACGAAGACGACGTTGACGAAATTGCTACTACTGCTAATCGCCCCAAGCGTCGGAAAGCTGTGACCTCAGATGTCCAAGACATTGAAGATCTCAAATTTAAAGACGCAAACGGGGAGGAAACCGAAGAACAGGAGATAGATTTCACTACTTATTCGAAACCCAAGACCTCGTCGGCCTCTCAAGCACCAGCCACCGCCAAAGAGATGGTTCCATCTACTTCGCCAACATACGCGGCCCTGACAAAACAAGGCTACACAATCGTTGGGTCGCACTCCGGCGTCAAAATATGTCGGTGGACTAAA
Organism: Myotisia sp. PD_48; assembly: GCA_032988175.1. Taxonomy (NCBI): domain Eukaryota; kingdom Fungi; phylum Ascomycota; class Eurotiomycetes; order Onygenales; genus Myotisia; species Myotisia sp. PD_48. The sequence continues at coordinate 691,019 of JANTQB010000001.1, forward strand.
TCAGCTCTTCGAGGCCGTGGATCGTGCTACAAGAACTCCTTTTACGGCATCAAATCTCATCTCTGTATGGAATCCACGCCCTCGCTCTCATGTAGCAACAAATGCGTATTTTGCTGGCGCCATGGTACGAATCCAGTTGGAACTACTTGGCGATGGAAAATAGATCCGCCTGATCTTATTTTCAATGGCGTTAAAGAAGGCCACTACAAGAAAATTAAGATGTTGCGTGGGGTGCCAGGAGTGAGAGCGGAGCGGTTTGCTGAGGCTATGAGAATTCGGCATTGCGCATTAAGTCTGGTCGGAGAGCCTATTTTCTATCCGCATATCAATGAGCTACTTGGTATGCTTCACGGCGAACATATATCCAGTTTCCTAGTGTGTAATGCTCAACATCCCGATGAATTGGCGGCGCTTGATCGAGTGACCCAGCTCTACGTCTCCATCGATGCAAGTAATCGGGATAGTTTACGAAAAATAGACCGGCCGTTACATCGAGATTTTTGGGAACGATTCCAGCGCTGTCTTTCTATTATTCGTGAAAAGAGAGCGGTGCAAAGAACTGTTTACCGGCTTACATTGGTCAAAGGATTCAACGTTGAGGACGAAGCTGTTGGTTATGCAGATTTAGTTGAGAAGGGGCTCCCTTGTCTTGTCGAAGTCAAGGGGGTCACATACTGCGGAACAAGCTCTAGTGCTGGGGCAGGATTGACAATGCAAAACGTCCCATTTTATGAAGAAATTGTGGAATTCGTCATCCAGCTTAACGACGAGCTGAATCGCCGAGGGCTTGGTTATGGAATTGCGGCCGAGCATTCGCATAGTTGCTGCATTCTTCTGGCGTCGAATCGATTCCACGTTGATGGAAAATGGCACACGCGAATCAATTACGAGCGGTTCTTCGAGCTTTTGGAACGGGAGAAAAGAGACGGTATTTCATTTACCCCGGAAGATTATATGAGGGAAACCGAAGAATGGGCATTATGGGGGAATGGAGGATTCGATCCGAATGACGAACGAGTGTATACGAGAGGGAAGAATAAGGGAAAGAAAGCGGTGATGATCACGGGGAAACCACAATCATAAAGATATCAGTTAGGCCCTTTCATGATCCTTGCATGATCAGTTCTCCGAATTCTATGAAAATTGCGCCCGGTGCCAATCCAGAATTCTATTGACGCCAATGACTGGTGGGAGGCAATTGATCGTGTGTCCCAAAAGAAACCACAGGCAAACATCCCTCGGGCGCTAGCTAACACTCAGGAAGGGAATGACGCTTTATACCATTTGGATAGGTAGCTGCAGCCTTAATGCCTTGCATGACTACCGTGGTGATGATTGATGACAATGCCCATTGAGACGAGAAATAAAGTATGACAGTGGATTCTCCAATTTACAGGTGCTCAGCACCTGTAAGTCGATAGATACCTAGGTAGTTAAGTAGTAAAAATACCAAAATAGTTTTCTGTCTAGTTACCTTTCTTATCTTCCTGCTGTATTTCTGTCTTCTAGACCAACCAATACACCAATTAAACACTATTACACTACTACACTACTATTTCCTCAATAACTAGATCTGATATTAATTGTCATGCTGTTTCTTTCCTTCCATCACTTTTTCTTTATGTTGGGTCTGTTTGTCCTGTTTGATTAGTTTGGGTTGTTTCTTCTGTTTGTTTTAATCGGCTAAACCTTTTTAGGCTAGTGCGGTGAAAAATTCAATCCTCGCTTGTGGGAATGGGTTGCCACGTGACCCTTCTGTGGTCTATAAAAGACGCTCTTTCCCTCCAACCCTTTTCTAAAAATTAGTCGACTCTACTTCATAGAATGTGCGTATAATGTTCTTTCCAACACAACAACCACCATCTACCCTCATCATTATGATACTGGATGATAGATAATACTTGATGTGCATCTGCTAACCTTCTCTCTTTCCTACAGCATTTTCTATAGGTAACGACTCCACTCTGTAGTTTTCTCGAAAGCGACACGAGTTCCCAACCTTGCTGATGACCTCAATGTCCTCGATGCCCTAAAGTGAAGCCGTTTTTACTTCCGTCCGTGCTGTGGATTCCAGAATGATTATGCACGCGCTTCGGTGCGTTGCTTATTCTTCAGGTTTCTCAGCCAGGAAGTGGTGATGATCTTTACCTTACGTGTGATGTCTTGACTTCGGTCGGTCCCGTTAGGTGGGTGTCGAGGAGGTCTGAAAGGTGCTTTTACCTCTTTATTATTACAGCAAAAAATATAGGAAAAAAAATGAAAGAAAATATTCAAAAAACATTTTGTACTTAACAGTAAATTTTTTTCGTAGTGAAAATTTTCCTTACTTGAGTATAAAAAAAAGTGGAATATTAAAGATTTCACCAAGAACTTTCTTTAGGCTTTTTTGACAACCACATTGCATCCTTAATGGAAACATAATTGGGCTATGTAGAGTATCGAGATAGTGGTTCATGGACTCGTTCTATCCTCCTGCAAGTCCTTCAAACCTGAACCTTCATGGATGTCCATACGATTCAAGGCTTCATCTATCGCGTCATATTTTCTAAACCTCCATAAGAACAACACTGCCGTCAGCCCCATACCCGCAGCCAAACAGGAATACATAATGACCATATGAGGATCCCTTGCTGCTGGGCTAATAGCCATTCCCAACGCGCTGGCCAGGCAAGCAACTAGCTGCGTGAGGGCCTGAATAATGGTCTTCATCCCAGCTGGGGACTTGCTATATGCATACTCAAACGCTGTTACAAACCCAAAGATTTCAGCTACAGCCAGCAAGAAATAGAGCGGGACCTGTAGCCAAACATTCACATCGTTGGGGAGTCTCCCGTCTCCCGATGCAGAGCACGCCAATGGTCTATCATAGCATGGGCCAGTGCTATAAATCAGTTGTTGAATACCCGCTGCATACGCCATGCCAGCTCCACATAGAAGAAAAGCTGTGGTGATGCGAGCCATTGGCCCAAATGTGAGTCTTCGCTTTGCAAGCGACGAATACAGCCATTGGATGATTGGTCCGCATATGATACATGCCACTCCAGCGATGGCTTGGATCATGTCGTTTGGAACCCCATGCAAATTCATCTGTCCAGCCTGGGCCACGAGATTGTTGTACATCTGGTTTATGCATAAATAGAACACAAGAAACGAAAAGCTAATGGACCTTTAGCAATTTTTTTTTTCAGACAGTGGAAAGAATTGATAACTTACATTACTCGGCACGCGAGGACACCACGTTTCATGTCGTCCACGAAATGGTCGCTCCATGGAACTGTCCTACCATGGTGAGCTTGCTGATAGGATGATTTGGCGCGCTCTAGCTTAAATCCACTCCGCGCAGCACACCAAACTACCTTCGTTGCTTTGGGCAAAACCGTTCCCTGAGGGGGGATTCTCACTGCATATTTCGTAAGAATACGATTCTAGAGATTGATATGAATATATAACTTACCTAGTTTCCCCGACCAGAAGACAAATAATATTATCGATATGCAGAGCGCCGCGGCTGTAAGGAGATATGCCGCCCAGAAATCGAATTCCTTCTCTATGAATGTTGTGGGAATGGAAGAGAGAGACGCCACATTGGTAAACCTGTGATCATTAGTCGACATTTATTCCCAAAGCGGGAAACTCGATTCAACCAACCAGTAATATACATTATAAAGCAGCTGTAATGTGATCTTGCCATCGATGAGAACGATCTCGCCGTTTTTGTTGCGCACCACCTGTGGTTTCCTTTGGATATATTGGTCCCCTTGGATGATGAGATATCAGTCTCTAGTCAAAATTTCGCTGAATGCCGCGCAAACACATACCCAGTATTGGAAACAGCGTTGCCTTGACAGCTCCTACGCCGAGCCCAATAAATATCATAGATGCGATGAATCCTCCAAGACCTGCACCTTGGTCAAGTGCGACAGGAAGCGATGTGGTGACAATCAATACACATCCGCAGAGGTATAAGCTATACAATCGGAATCAAAATCAGAATCAGAAGAAGGTATGTATTTACTGACCCCAAACCAACTAGCAACGTTTTGTATCGACCAATATAAATATCCGAAATGATAGCAAACAGCATTGGTGTTAAAAAAGAGAAGAAAAAGAACGCATTGGAAATGCTGACGGCCGTCGACTGCCCGAGGCCGAGTGCTCCAGGTACAGCATGATTCCCTCGAGGATTCTGGACATAATTCTCTATTAAACAAACAGGTCACTCTCCCTTAGGATTATTGTTCTCTTTAGGACGGTTAGGATAGGAAAGAAAGCGCACGCCAGGGAGCAATCACTCCATAGTAAGTGAAGCGTTCAGCCGAACCAGCAAATATCACGATCCAAGCTGCTAACGGGACACGATCGGCGACCCGGGGAAGCGTTTCTATTTCCTCTTCTGTTGCATCTCGAGGCTTCTCTGAGGAAGAAGAATCACATCCTGCATGTGGTTGTTTGTGATTCTCTGGAGAGCATTCCAACTCTGGTTTTTCCCTGCTTGCAGGTAGGGTTAGCACGCACACACACAAACACGCACATGCATAATTGCAACCTCAATAACACGTACCTAATACTCATAGTAAGCGGTGATCGGTGCCTGAAAATCTTGGGGATCTCGAAAAAGGATCTGCTAAGCTCCAAGATTCACACTAGAAATATTCCATGCTTATCATTTCCTCGAAGGATAAAAAAGGGTGCCGTAGCAGTAGCCATCCCGTTTCCGATTAAGCAAAAGATTCCACATCGTACAGATCTTCCTTCTACGCGGCTAGAAATATTAGTAACTGATGTGTGATGTGGTATTCTTCGCAATTCTTCGCGGCGATGATCGTCATGGGGCCGGCGGGTCTTGCAGATATTTCCAAGACGCCTATCTTTCTTTCCCCCTTGTTCAACACGACGTTGGAACCATTCTCCCACGCTGGATTCTGCAACGCTACCTGCCATATAATAATACATAATATGCTCATTTATTCTCTAATTGATTCCCATCACAAGATCCCGGGTACGTTCGGGCAGCCGAAACCCGCCAGTGAAATGTGAGCACGAAAAGAAAAGAACGGGATGAAGAACCACCATACAGTCTAGTCTTAATATTAGAACATATTTGAGCACAATATTAGACTCTTTTATTCGAGACCTGTGGAAATTACACCGTGCCGCAATAATGCCCTCAACAGTGCCACAGACTAACTATCATATTGGGGAGAATGAGGATATCCTCCGCTTGTTCAAGCTACGAAACGCCACAACATGTTGCGGCTATCTTCTCCCAGTCCTCCGGGAGCTGCCACCCGACTTCAAGCTGCTAGATGTCGGATGCGGCCCGGGCAGTATTACCTTCGATCTCGCTCGCATGTTCCCTAGAGCAAAGATCATCGGTATCGACCAGTCAGCCTCAGTCATCGAACAGAACAAAGTCAACATTGCAAAAATCGCACCGGGGTCTGACATCCAATTTCGCGTTGGAAATATCCTGCAGCCCGACGAGTTTCTTTCCGCCGAGGAAATCGGTTCGTTTGATATGGTTCATGAACATACTACATTAATACACATTCCGGACAATGTAGAGGCGTTGAGACAGATGAAACGAATCTCCAAACCGGATGGCATTATCGCATCCCGAAACGGAGATCTGAGGTCTCAAATAATCTACCCCCATTGCAAGGAATATCAGGAATTCATTAATGCTCTATATGCGCTCGACGGTTCCGATATCGAAACTGGACGGAAGATTATCTCGAAGGCTATCCAGGCAGGGTGGGCACGGGAACAGATCCAAGTTTCTACGAGCGTTTTGATGATCAATACTCCTGAAGAACGTGCCCTTTTTGCGACCTCGATGTTAAACAATCTGGCCGATGCGGAGTCGGATATAAGCAAGGGGGCTGAAACTCTAGGATACACTGAAGAGAAACTGCGTGCTGTCAAAGAGAACATGGAACAGTTTCGCGACGCTCAGGATGGCTGGAGACTGGTCATTTGTTGCGAAATCATTTGTCGCAATGTCTTGAAGCTTTGAAACCCTTTTGAAAGGTAGATCGATTCTATCACCTGGTCCGAGTTGACGGGCTACTACATTCATTTTGATTCCAACTATTCAACAACATACATTTCTAAAGTATGATTCTAGTTCTAGTTTAGCATATAAATGTCTAGAATATTCAGGCTTCTAATGCCTCATTTTTCTGTGTCAGTATCATAAGCTTGCAATGCGGAAAACCCTCCAAACACACTGAATGCCAAGTAGCCCTTTGCTCGTAGTATCGATGTTGCAAGACGTGAAGTCTCTCCATCATAACAAAGTACAAGCAACGTGAAAGATTTGGGACAAAACGAATTTGCCTCCTTGTTGAACTGAGCCGTCAAATTCGTCCAAAACATGTGCAAAACGTTGCTATCCGCAAAGATGTCTCCCGATGTGGGTGTTAGACTTTTGAGTGGACTGTTTCGTGAACTGCGGATATGAGCATTGGTAAAATCGCTGTTTTGACGAAGATCTAGAATCATTACTTTCGATGTTGGCGAGCTGGTACAAGATGGCTTCCCCAAGCAAGGGAATTTTCTCCTGAATGCAATGCTTCTCCGGCACGAACGGCTTTCACATAGAATACTAGGCTCAGTACGCTGTGCCGCAACCTGTCTCCCAGATAAAATACCAACTGCTTGCTTTGAGTCTAGCTCCCATCGTTCATCGTATTTATCCAAGTCACAACTGAGGAGTATCTGCGTGAATCAATTAGCAATGCTCTCTTTGAAATGTCTGTTCCTTGTCCCCACCTTGTTGTGTATCGCTGGAAATTTATCCTCTCCAAGCTTCTGAAAGTAGTTATCCAAATACGGATACGGGAGGTCGCAGCAAATAAAGACACAGGATATCTCCCCAGTTTTGCTATCAGCTAATTCATGTAGCTTATTAGAATCTTTTGCCTTCTGTAGGTAGTCGATCAATCCACATAGAGCTTCTCCTGATGATGGCCCGGCAATTATACCTTCCCTCGACAAGCGCATGGAAGCTTCGTATGAATCCACAGAAGCAATCGTTTCAAAGGTATCTATGGTTTCGCGCCAGGGGAATTGACTGCTCTCGAATCCAGGAAAATGCCTAGGCCCAGGAGTGGGATCGCCGAAAACGTTGCACACACTAGTCGAGTCAAATTTAGCAGGATTCAACTCAAATTGGATATCAAACAAAACTTACCCTACAACCTTGACTGACGGTTTTTTCGACTTCAGATATACACCAGTTCCCGTTATGGAGCCTGTTCGATAACATGATTAGTCTAGATGAATAAGATGAAGGTAAGATAAAGATGATCCCTCACCTCCAGTACCAACAGTTGTACAGAATACGTTGATTTCTGGCAACTGCTGCAATATTTGAGGACCGGTCCATCGAACATGAGATTTCCAGTTCTAAGTCTTGTCAGCAAAGGAACACAAACTCCAACATGCTAATTGAATTCCCTACATTGCTATTATCGTATTGGCCGAGATAGCAAAATTTTTTATCTTGCTTCGCCAATCTTTTCAGCCTACACATTATTCCTCGTTCGTCTGCAGGCTCCTGCTGTGCTAAACCGCCATAAAGCGATCTGATAACACTAAGTTTCTTGCAAACATTAAGGCACTAGCAGGAGGGAGCAGCTTACGTTTGGAGACCGAAAAACCTTAGAAGCTTTAGTTGATCGGGGTGTTTCTTATTCGTGATATAGGCGCACACATCACTATTGTTCCAAAGTATTCTGGCAATGATGCTCAAAGAAAGAGCCGTGGAGCCCGAACTGGCCTCAACAATAGACTTCGTAGCTGCCTCAGGCTCATGAAGGAGCATATTCAGAGCTGTGGGGTCGACTTAGTGATAAATTGGCCCCACGGAACTCATAATGACTGACCTGGTAAAGCCTTCACATTTTGGGCAGGTAGGGCGGTTAAGATCTTAGCGTATATCCGAACATTATCAGCTCGAAACGGGTTGAGTCTCTCTGGCAGCTCTACCAGTGGGACGGGTGGTTGTAGATCAGGATTGAAATAATTGATCACAGAGTCCGGGCCTTTGAAAACATTGAGAGAATTTGTTGAACTCATCACTCCTGTGTTCTTTTTTGTCAAACTCCCTTAAGTTTGTCAGGAAAACATTCGAGCCATGGTTTGAACTTCGCACGCCCAGGGTATTTGTGTTCCCGAATACTTCGACTTTTGCATAGTTTGGCTCCCAATAAGCAGGTGCATATATATACAGCGGGATGATCCTCTTTACGATCCGGTACGAGCTCCGCTGCAGTTATTCCCTCAATCATGCTCTAATATCCTACATTGCTTCATATTCGGCGAGATTGCTAGCATGATCACGAAGAAGCGTCAGCTTGGCTGCATCAATCATCAAACATCCCTGAGAGGCGCCGTGAGCGTGGGCATATGTATATCGAGGGAGATGAAACAGTGGGTATGGTATGGTATATAGTGTGGCTATATCGAAACGGGATGTCAAATGATTGAACTGCGACCCAAGAGCCCGAAGTCTACAAAGGGAAGCTTTGGGGATCGGCATTCATGCATATAGAACAATGGAGAATGACAGTGTGAAAGAGTGGTGATTCCGACGACGGAAGCCGACTGGCTGAGGCCACAGAAGATGCCATTTCATCACCATCCTAGTACTAGGACCCCTGTTTGGGTGGCATCCTCGTCCTCGGCCAACCCCACGGCCGAAAAATTAGCACCCGACCGAAGTAGAAAATAGTTTAATCAGACCCACAGCATTAATTGTCAGGACAATGAGGAGAGGGGCCTGAGGTTCTCTCTGTTTTGCAGAACCCGTTCATTCACTAATATCTAAAACTTGCTCAATTTCAATAAATGATAAACCTGGAGTCAATTTCTGAATTTTTGGATTCACAGGTGTATAATTTTCTTCTTTTTTCTTTTCCGTTAATGATGGGGTCCCAACAGGGATCACGAATGTACTCAATCCTGCCTGATGCCACGGGGAATTCTGGTAAATATTGCACTCTCTTCGCGAATATTGAGGACCTCACTAATAATGCAATTTAGCGTTAATCGAGCCTCTGAATAGTGACGATACAGTGAATGGAGCCGGTTTATCTGGTCTGGACTACTGGACGTTGGACTTTCTAATCCCCCCAACGGCAGTGACAAGCAAAAGAGAGGACCAAAAAGGCTCAAATGCCAGTCTCTCCAGGTCACATCTAGCCCTTTCGTCTTCCGACTCAGAGGTTCTTGGGTTTCTGAAGCAATGCGTGGTCGCGTCAGATGGGGATCCAAAATGGACAGCTATCAGGTTCATATTTCCCGCTACGGAGGGTAGTGTCGTGCGTTGTGACTTTTTAGAGCGTCGGTTGGAATGCTGCGAGCACGTCAAGACAATCAAATCATTTCTTTCACCCCGCCAAATCATTACTGGAATACCAGAACGTAACCTAATGGCTGTGGAAATATGTGACATTCTACCAGCTGCCATGGGCGCAATTCTTGTACAAAATCCTGGCCAACAAGGCCTCCACAAGACTCTCCGAGTGATCGATGATGAATTGAAGAACCGACTCTCGTTCTCATGGGCCCTACCGGAACCAATTCCACAAAAACGGGTTGCATGGGTACAGGGACGTGAGGACATCGAGTCCAGCCGGCGCGCATATGAGGCGGCGAGAGCTCTCGGAATATCCATTGTCATGATTGAAAATCCTGGACATTGGCTTGAGGATGACAATGGGCCTTATGCTAATTTACGAGAAGCGTTTATCCCGGTTGATATTGAGATAGATGAAGGATTCCCAGTGAGAATTGTTGACGCTGTGCGCCAGTACCCGCACCCAATCGATGGTGTGATGACAATTAGTGACGTTCGGCTGCCCGGTGTTGCTAAAGCATGCGAGATGCTTGGATTGCCAACATCTCCATACGAAGCTTACGCGATCGCAGCAGATAAGGCTAAAACCAAGATGTTGGAACTATACAAAGATGAGTTCTTCACAGTGTCTAGCGTAGAAGATCTGCAAAAATTTCTCGATACTCGGCGTGAGATGCCATTGCAATTCCCCTTAATTGTTAAGCCTTGCCGTGGATGGAATAGCGATTGTGTTGCGAGAGTATCGAATGAAGAGGAGTTAGTTGAAGCAGTTCACAGGGCATCTATAAGGCATGCAGATGCAGCGTCACCAAGTACAGCGGTACTTATCGAACCATATATCGATGGCCCCGAGGTCGATGCAAACTTCGTGCTTCTGGATAACGAGCTTGTCTTCTTCGATATCAACGACGATTTCCCAAGCAGGGGAGACGCAATTGACGCTAGGCCCAACGACAATTTCCAGGAGACTCAGAACGTGTTGCCAACGGCTTTACCCCAAGATGAAGTAGCGATCCTGCGAGATTCCATTCACCAAAGCATCATGCGACAAGGGTTTTCCACGGGGATCTTCCACTGCGAGGCTAGAGTACGTAACTCCCGTGTCCATTATGCAACCCGAAACGAAATACTAGATCTCGAAACCAAACCCGAACCACCACAAGGGGATGTTAGCGTATATTTGATGGAAATAAACGCCCGACCGCCAGGATATCTAGAAACCGTAGCCGTGCTCCTGACGTACGGCGTGGATTACTATGCATTGCGACTTCTCATGAGCCTTGGACCGTCTGAAAATGCGCGTGTCCGGGCTTTAAGCCAGCCTTTCCTCATGGGGCCGCAATTTCATCTTTCTGCCATGATCGTCCAGCAAGACCGTGCTGGAGTGATGAAGACCCGCGATGCTGGAGCGGAATTCCTGAGAAACTACCCACAGCTTGCGGAGCATATTCCAGACTACAAAACGCAGATGCGAGGAGGAGCTGTGCTGGAAGGACCATCTGCTAGTTCCTTATGGTGGATAGCCTATTTCTCCGTCTTTTCACGAAAAAGTCGGCAAGACTGCTTACGCCAGGTGCAATATATAGAAAACAATTTCACGTATGAGCTTGAAGAGTGACAAAAATAACTCAAAGCAGTCGTGTCACGTGCTAGCGCGTCGGATATTGATCAATAGAAACAGGAATGGAAATAGAAAATACAAATAGATGGCGGTGGCGATGCTTAAATTCATCCGCTTGCCTGTTGAGAATAGATTAATTAATCTAATATATACTTTGATTATTTCCTATTTCCCACGTGCAGCGCCTCGCCCGAATCCCCCTCTCCTGGACCCTCTTCCACCGCTGCCACCCCCGCCTCCTCCCCGCGGGCCCTGAGGTGTTCCCCTGGATCCCCCAGGACCGGTTGGTGGCGGCGGACGATTCTGGGGAGCTTGCCCAGGCCCACGAGCTGGTGCATGCCCACGGCTGCTTGTCCTTGCTTGAGAGACTGCAGCTGTGGTTCGTCTCTCCAACACGACTACTTGGCTCTGCGCAATCTGGACCGGGCTAGCCGCGATGGCCTTCCTTAGGGCCTCTGGTTCGGCGAAATCAACGTATCCGAACCCCTTTTTCTTATCTATCTCAACACGCAGGACCTGACCGAATTGAGAAAATCCGGAGTTTAGCAGATCCTCTGTCACTCCCTGTGAAGGATTAGCGTGCTTTAAGAATGCTTGGGTTATTGGAGCTGTTTGAGTTGGTTGCGGTAGCTGTCTTGAGCCAGGAGTTGCAGGGGATTTAGCACCCGCGGATGGTCCGGTGGGCGGTGTTGAGGGCGATTTTGATAAAGCATTTCGAGCAGCCGCCGGTTCTGTAGGCGGTGTACCACGTAGCTGTTTTCCGGAACTCGCTCTCGGGGTTGTACGGAGAGGAAGATTTTTGCCTTTCGGGATCGGAGATTGGTTGCTGCCTCCTGCGACAGGAGAAATGGGTAGGTCTTTTCTGTTATTTTCGGGTGTTTTGGGGGTGCTAGGCCCAGAAGCTGCTTGTTGGGTGTCTGCTTTGTCCGGCTTCCTTCGTGCGGCGCTTGCTGGAGCTAGGCCTAGGTCCCGGCGAAGGATTTTCGTAGCAGCAGCGAGGCTGCCTCGCTCTCGTTTTCGTTCAGGGGCCGATGAGCTCGGTGTGGAAGCCGCTGTGGCATTGTTGGAATCTGCAGCGGGTTTCGGTTTGCTCCTAGGAGCCGAGTTCTTAGAGGCCTCTTTGCTAGCGGCTTTAACGGCATCCCTAGTAGCCCTCTCTCTCGATTGTTTCTCTGAGGAAGCTCTTTCAGCTCGGCTAAGAAGTTTCTTTGATTGTACTTTCTCGCCTCTCTTATCCTTCGCTGCGGTACCACTTGTCGCTCGGGCTTGTTTTGACTGTTTCGCTGCTATGCTGGCTTCTTTCTCTTTAGCTTTATGTGCCTTCTTCTCTCTCAAGTACTGGATCAGAGGCGTTATGTGTGGTTTTTCATCCTTCTCTGGTTCCTCGGTTTCCTCCTCAGTATCCTTGGTGGGGGGGTTGGTCAAGTTTTGAAGAAAGGTGATAAATTCAGGTTCTTGGTCTATAGTCCCTAGTCGTGCATCAGGCCGTACTCTACCGCTTGGTACTCGTGGAAATGGAGCAAACTCGAGACTAGGTGGCCCTAGGAGAGCCGGATCGTTGAAACTATTTCGTACATCATGAAAAGACGACTGGCGTACTAGGTCTGCAAGCTCAGAGATATATGATTGTGATGTGGTACGAAAGTAAGCCCTGGCAGGGCGTGATGGCTTTGATAGGCTATACCAGATAAAGTATATGGTGTCAGTATTTTTTTAGTACTTGTCCATGGATGGATCCGACAGCTGCTGAGATGAAGAACGAACTCAGTAGAAACCTTGCCCTGTTTGAAGGCAAACCAATCAATTTTCCCATTTCCAACCTTCCAGTCATCACCTAGCACGGACTCAAACTCGTCTTGGGTGATGCCAGGTGGCAGGCGCCTCACATGAACCTTCAATCGCGGGGCGTTGGCTCTGGAGCTGCTGGGCTTGGAAGATGGGTTAGTGGTTGATTTCTGTTCCGACGTGGTAGCGATGGGGAGGATGCCGGGAGACATAGTGCTTGAGTTGGGATCCAACTGCATTATCATTGGGGTGGTGGTGTTTGCAGGTTGATTAGAATCATTCAATGTTTGTTGAGCTCTCTCGTCGTCCTCGTTGACATGACGGAGGAGGGACGTCACATGATCCACCTCATCACTAACTAACAAAATCTCGGTCCAACAACAACATCCTCAGGCATTCACTATTAACCAAGTTATTAGTTCAACCAGAAATATGGAGGCTAAAGTTATTGAAGCTGAGGAAAATATTCTTAAGCCTCAAGGAGAAGGCTGGATTCAGATATTACCGGGCCTACTTTGGATGCTGAGAGGCTCACCTTTGAAAATACGCGTTGCTGAGAGATACCACCATTGTGATAACTATCCCGAATCGCTTCATATGGTGGAGTTTTTCACCTAACTATATCCATATCCCAAGGAAGCCATCTTGCAGACGCAAACTACGAAAAGCATTATTCGTGCTTTCAAGCCTTCTTTGGCGCTTTCTATAGCTACTCTGAATTTCAGGGATGCCAACGATTTGTTCATTGTTACTAATTAATCTCTGACTTTGTCTCCCAATCAGTCACTTCTTCTTCTCATTGGAGCTTGGGGGGTTACCCAACGGATATTCTTTTGGCATTCGAAGATTCTGACGCAATAGATTGAATTGTTTAGTGCTGAGTTGCAGTTGGGCATGCTTTACGTTTTTTATTCCAGGCCCATACTCTGTATGATAGCAGGCTTTGTGAAAGACCTTCCACAGCAAGGAATTCGAAGCTGCCCATAACATGTATTAGATTCGGGCAGCGTCTGTTTATTAAACCAGAAATACTAACTAAAGCATCCAACAGTTCTCTCTATTATTATTGTAGCTAATGAACGAAGGGTGATTGGCTGAATTAGCTTCACGATGTGTCGTGGTTTGGTTCGAAAGATGTTCTTGAAGAACCCTATCTTTAGTTTAAAACATCCCGCCCTCTAACTAACTAGTGAAATGGATATTCTGCAAAAATCCAATTGCTGGGGTCTGTTTGTACGGAGTATACCCGCTGGACCAAGCACATCTAGGAATCTTCAAGGACTATTTTCTTATCTACCAAACTTCCACGGGTATAATTTCTTCATCTAGTTAATTAGTGACTGTAAAGTTCGGTGAATTACATGGAACCTTTTAACGGGTCCATCAAGTCTTTTTTTCCCCCTTCCGAAACCTTCTTGTTGGTCAATATTAGAGTTAACTCGGGCTTGTTCTTGGGTCTTGGTTTTGCGCTTGGCCCGCGGCTGCTCGTTAATTTAGTGACAGTTAGTGACACCATCAACTCTCCGTGTATCTCGAGTCTCGAGTTCTCGCGCGGGTTTGAGCACATTATCACTTAATTCACTCTCTCTTGTTGGTTAAAACGGCAAAATAAACAATTTTGCTCTGGATTTGCTCTTAAATATGCTCAATCCGGCTCGTCGCGAGTTCCCGTTCCCGTTGGGTTAGAACCAACAGAATCTCTTTCTCTTTCTCTCTCTTCCTCTGTTTATAAGGAGCTGTTTGTTGCTCTTTATTTTCCGTCTCTCTCTCTCTCCCTTCTTATATCTATACATAAGAAGTTCTCATCCCCATAGTTAGCTCTACTATTCCAAAAGACATCAACAACATGGACCATTCACATATGAGCATGACCTCTAGCGCCTCCATGCCCGCTGCCACAGGAGGCATGGCCATGGACCATGGTGGTGGAGGCCATGGCTCAGGAAATGCTTGCAAGATATCCGTATGACTCCCGAAATATATCACGTTTACCGTCAATTGATACTAACAACAACGATAGATGTTATGGAACTGGAATGTTATCAACTCTTGTAAGAATGAATTCAGTTCATCTTCATTCTCTCCCAAAACATAATCCATATGACTAACTAGATTGCAATTCAGGTTTTATCTCGTCCTCTTGGAGAATTACATCCAAAGGCATGTTCGCTGGGTCATGCATTGGTGTTGTTCTTCTCGTCATGTCACTAGAATTTCTCCGTCGACTTGGCCACGAATACGACAAATATGCCCTCGGCCAACCATCTCTATTTGACTCCGTCCTCTCTTCCAAGCATAGCTCAATTCAGCATCCCCATGACGATGACAGTGAAAACAACCAAGGGGTAGCCAAGGCGGGTTCTGGTTCGGGTTCAGATACAATGGGATGTGTGTCTACCGCCCCTTGTGCCAGGAAACCGCGCCGACCAAACCTCCTGCAGCATTTCTTCCGTTCGCTCCTGCATATGGTTCAGTTCGGCGTGGCCTATTTTATCATGTTGCTGGCCATGTACTATAATGGCTATTTCATTATATGTATCCTGATTGGCGCATTTCTGGGCAGTTTCGTATTCCAGTGGAAAAGCCGAGAAGAGAAGTAAGCTTTTAACCCTATAATATTTCCCGTCGCATTGTTCGGTTGTTTGTCTAACATGATTACTTGATAGGGATGCATGTGCAGTAACCGTTTGTTGTGGCTGAACTCAATCAGAACCTTCTGTTGCAAACGACTCTTTAAAAACCTGATGACTATTATGAGAAGCGGTGATCTTTCTAATATTCCCCAATACCCACTAGTTATAATAAATACCTTTATGCCCATAATAAAAATCCAAGGGTTTCTCTTCTCTTTTTATTCATTCTCTTCAGTGTGACATATTTTAGCGGGATGTAGAGACAAGGAATAGAATAAGGCACTAATCATTTGCTCTGCAGCTATAAACCAGTAAACTCAACCCTATCTATATATACACATTAACTTTCACGAAAAAATGGAGTCAACAAAAACATGTCGTAAAAATGAAAAAAGTAAACCTGGTAGAGACGGAGAAAAAGGATTGCGAAAATATGTAGGAAATAGGAAGGCGGATGAAAAACAAAAACGAAAGAAATCAAAAGAGAAAAGGAAAAAAAGAAAAAACAATGGCTGCATTTGTAGTATAGAACCCCATATCCTTCATAATTGTACCCGAAAATTAGTCTGATTAAAATAATACTTCCCGTGTAGAGATGGTTGCATAGGTGCATGTTTCGTAACACATTTCATATGTATATAGACATATACAAACCAGATCATAGCACACTCACTATCACTCACTCAATGGCTGTGTGCTATGATCCGTGACTTCGTCTTCGCCCACCGATCAGTCCACTCCCTCCTTTTCTGTTTCAACACCTTACTCATGCGTTTACTTGAATGGCGCCTAAGATCTGGTCTCGGCACGACAGTGATCCCCGCAAGTTGTTTGAGAATCACGTCGTCCTCTGGGCGGGAGAAGTACACTAGAGACTGGCGAGCTATTGAGTTTTCAGGTCCTTCTAGGACACATACGCGATGCACATTCACTCGCAGTGCATCATGCGTCAGCTTGGCGATCTGCTCGCCCAGGAGAATGATACAATGTCCCGGAATAGGTTCGGCAGCGATCCAATGAACGGGCTCATCTTCGTTGGGTTGGTTAAATGTATATTCAGCGTGGTGGTTAGCATGGGTTGTCGAAGGGGTGGAAGAGGTTGTGGTAGAATCGTCGTCCTCATCGTATGGAGTTGGTGGAGCATGGGGGGCACGCATTTGCAACCCTCCCAGGCGATTAAACAGTAGCGTCAAACTGTTTGAGTCGGAATGTTCGTCAAGGAGGATTTCGTCTCCGGGCGCCGGACGAGGCTCCTGGCTTGGTTGGAGTTTGATCCAGCGGACTTGGTCGCCGCTATTGGCGGTACGGCGATGGATGTTTTCGAGGGCTCCACAGGGGAGTTTTAGTGCGAGAGTGAGGCGGCTAAGAAGTAATGAGATAATCGTGTGGGCGTCATCGATGTAAGATTTGATGAGTGGGCGCGAAGCATTGATTGGAGCTGGTTGGGGGTGGCGCATTTGAAGGCTCGTGCATGGGAGAGAAAGGATGTCATCTTTGGAAACAGTATAGAATTCTTTCATGTCAAGAGTACGATTTCGGTAGCCCTTATATCTAAATCATGTGAAAATAGTTCGGTGTTAGAACATATAATGATAATAATTATAATAACGATAATAGTAAGATGGGCGGTCGGGAATGATGCTTACCCGTAATACCCGCCAAACTTGCTCATCTCATACTCCCTTTTATCCTCCTCAGGGAGCGCAAAGAGATCGGAACCAACATCGAATAGTCGCTCTGCTTCTGATAATATCCTTTCACCAACCTGGGTAGTTCTGATATCGAGGTAGAAAGCACCCAACTCGCGACATGCGGTCAAGAGTCTCTTAACCTCGAGTGGCTCATTAGCGATAAGTTTTGAGAGCGAGATTCGTATCAAAGGACCAGAATCTCGATTCTCTAGTTGTGGTGATGATTCAGATTCTAGTAGGGCTGACGCTGCTGGCGCCTGTGATGGGCATGACGATGGATGATTCCGTCCCATCGACGTGTCGGCTGCGACATCGCCAAAGCGATCAAACCGAGGCGATGAAGGTAATACAGGACTCGAGGTGCCGTTCAGACCACCAGCTCGCGTGTTGTGCACGTCGTTTGTGTCTGTCTTACTGGACTCGGCGGGCTTTGAAGGTTTCAAGCCCAGCCACGTGAGAAATGGCGGCGATTCACGCATGGCCGCCGTCGAACAAACAGTGGCCTAGTGTTACACAAAAGACCATGATGATATTCGAAAATGTGGGAGGAATACAAAAAGTCGGCGGTTCAGTTCAACCCCATGAACAAAGAATGGGTCGATGGAATATTCGATCGTATTTCTGAGCGAAATAAGCCGCAGGGCTAGGCAGAGATGTTGGTCGAAAGCCTTGTTTTTTCTGGGCCATGCATAAGGGGGAATTTGTTTCAAGCAAGGATCATCTCTTTCTCCAGTATTAGTGAACTATGGAGTCCGTTCTGGAATGCTGGCCTAGTTAACTCGTTTGTTTGCAAACCACACGAGCGAACTAAACAAGACGTTCGCATTTAGTGCCCACCAGACACAGAAACGCGGCTTTTTATTTATTAGACTTTCCGCCGTATGCAGCGAATGTTCTTGAGCCTTGACTCGGTTTTGGCTGGGCAGGGTCCTCCCTGGCCGGCCAAAGGCTTGTCGTCGCACACTCAAGCCTCCCCACGCCGGGCTCAGCCTCAGCTGTCAGCCATATTCGAAGGGAGAGACACAGTAAATAAAAAGACCCCTTTAAATATCTAATTATTAGGAGGTTAGTTGAGAATAAGATGGTGTTAATAATAAATGTTCGAATAAGATTTCCTGTTTAGGCCAGACTCGGTTTCCTCCGTTTATCTCCGGGCTGCTGACATAAGCAGAAACGTCACTGGTGCAAACTTTCCCCTTTGGGCCGTCAGCAACTTTGACTTGAGCGAGATTCCTGAACAAGCAGACAAGTCAAAGTAACTACGGAGTAAACTGAACTAAACCACCACTGCTTCAGTGCTGGGTATTGACTTCATTTCTTCGCTCTGTTCTTTTTTTCCTACTGTCAAATGAAGGCCTCAGGCTATATCCTGCCATCCATGACCTAATTACGTCCAGCTTGTCCCCCTAGCATCCCCCCGCAGTGTTCGGTTTGAGCAGTCACAGCGAGCCCACCACCCACCTCCATCGCTGCCTGTCATGGTCGACCCTTCAGTCCCTCAGCCCGGGCCCGCGCGATTAAAGCAAAATGCCGGCCCAGATGAGTGGCTGGAGGCTGCCAAGAACTGCAAATATCTGTCAGAGAAGCATATGAAGGAGCTCTGTGAGTTGGTTAAGGCATATATGATGGAGGGTGCGTTGGCCAAAATTCAATCCCACATGTTAGCGACATAAACAACGTTTTTATATGGCGTTTTTATTTTTATTAGTTTTGATTCCTTTACCTTTTTTCTTTTTTTTTTTTTTTTTTTTCATTTTCGCTATCTCTAAAACGAATCCCTGTCATCTCTAGAACCCAACGTTCTACCTGTTTCCACACCCGTAACTATATGCGGCGATATACACGGCCAATTCTACGATGTCTTAGAACTATTTCGAGTCGCCGGCGGGATGCCGAATGAGACTAATGTCCAGACACCATACGCTCAAGCCCCCGTAATTACCTCCGAAGATATCGAACCACCTACCACCATCACAGACCCAAAACTCAGAAAGAAATTAAAGAAGGTTGCTTCTGAAACGAATCCAGATGCCGAGCTATCAGAATCGGATATCGAACCCGATACCTCACACACCTCCGATCCCTCACCGCCTGGGAATTTCATCTTCCTAGGCGATTATGTCGACAGAGGCTACTTCAGTCTCGAGACCTTGACATTATTATTATGTTTAAAAGCAAAGTAATACCGCCACCTAACTATATCATCCATCCATGCCTTAAGTCTCCCTTCCTTCTTTCCTTTCTTTACTGACGCGCCCTCCCCCTTTCCGCTACGGTCTAGGTATCCCAACCGCATCACCCTCATACGTGGTAACCACGAATCCCGACAAATTACCCAAGTCTACGGATTTTACGACGAATGCATCCAGAAGTACGGCAACAATTCCGTCTGGAAAGCATGCTGCCAAGTATTCGACTTCATGACCCTAGGTGTCATCGTCGACGGGAAAGTCCTCTGTCTCCACGGCGGCTTGAGCCCTGAGGTCCGCACACTGGACCAGATCCGCATTGTCGCGCGGGCCCAGGAAATCCCCCATGAAGGTTCCTTTTGCGATATCGTCTGGTCCGATCCCGATGAGTCGCCTGATTTCTCGACTTGGGCTGTCAGTCCGCGCGGGGCGGGTAAGTTCTTAACCCCTCCTTCCCATTCTCTTTTTTTTCCTTCCCTCTTCCCAGCCAATTAAAACCGAATGATATATCCATACTAATATACGGTACTAACTTGTTTTATTATTTATCTACAGGCTGGTTGTTTGGACACGAGATTGCAGATGAGTTCTGCCATGTTAATGGCTTGAATCTGATTGCGCGAGCACATCAGTTAGTCAACGAAGGGTATAAATACCATTTTAAGAGCCAGAGTATGGTCACGGTATGGAGCGCGCCGAATTACTGTTATCGATGCGCGAATATGGCTAGTGTGTGCGAATTGCGGGAGGATCTTAAACCGAAGTTTAAGCTGTTTGCCGCGGTGCCAGGCGATAAGAGACACGTCCCGGCGTCGAGGCCATCGAAGCCGGAGTATTTCTTATAACGATACAAATGGAAGAAGAGGGAAAAGATGAATGAGAATAAGAGGTAAGTATGATAAGATGGAGAAAGAGGAAGAAGGTGTTGGATAAATATGACAGGATGATTTGACGTGTGTGGGATAAAATGCATATTTACGAAACGTCTATGTCTCCCTTTTGTTTTTTTTTTATTTTTATTTTGGTTCTTCTCTTTTCCCGTGAGTGAATGGTGCATGTGAGATTTTCATTGTTGTTGAGTTTGTTTGGCGCCGATTTCATTCATTCTTATTATGACTTCTGTGTTCAGTTTGTTACCTAGATCAGTGCATATGGATGTAAATGGAATGGAGTACATATCATACACTCGGGCAAACATAGAAAGCAAAGTCTATTATTATTATTATTATTCTCCTGGATTTTCTTTTTAACTGAGTATACTATGAAGGGTCAATTGAAAAAACTTCATTATTGTCATTATCATAGAATTTCTGCGGTAAAATAGAAACCTAATTCATACACAGATAAATAAAATAGGCATTATGATATCAACTCGTTTTAAAAAGAAATGTTTCGAGCAGTCTGGGTGCTTTGATTCGACACATCAGGGATATTTGGGATATATTATAATTGGCATCACGGATATGATCACCGTATTAAGGTAGATGAAATAGCTTCAGGAAGGATTTTTTCCCATCCGTGGCGTTTAACCGAAGAGAGCATCGCCAAGACGGATGCGAACGGTCTTGACTTGAGTATAGTTGTCAAGGGCATATTCTAGAAGAAATAAATGGGTTAGTTAGTGCATAGAAGAAGAATGGGATATCGGGGAGGTCATGACATACCTCCCAATTCACGTCCAAGACCGCTCTCCTTGAAACCACCGAATGGTGTCTGGTATGAGAGCATGTTGTAGCAGTTGACCCAGACGGTTCTAGGATAAAGTCAGTGGATTATTCAACGAGAGAGTAACGATAGATTAAGAGGCACTCACCCAGCCTTGAGAGCATTGGAGACTCTGATAGAGGTGTTGAGGTCCTTGGTGTGGAGAGCAGCAGCGAGGCCTGAATCCCGGGCATTAGTGACCTAGAATAAGATATGATCATGCATGATTGAAGGATTGGACTAACCGTAGTTGGTGTTGTTGGCGATCTTGATGGCCTCCTCCTCGGTGGAGAACTTCTGGATGGAGCAGACAGGGCCGAAGATTTCTTCCTGGACAATCTTCATGTCTTCATGGACACCAGAGAAGATGGTTGGCTGGATGTAGTAACCTTCAGTGCCGTGGCGTTCACCACCGATTTCAACGGTGGCACCGGCCTTCTTGCCCTCCTCGATATAGCCCATGATACGGTCGAACTGAAGCTGAGAGACCTGGGGGCCTTGGAAGGTCTCTGGGTGGAATGGGTCACCGACCTTGTTCTTGGAGGCACGCTCCTTGAATCGCTGCAAGAACTTGTCATAGATACCCTCCTGGACGAGGATACGGCTTCCAGCACAGCAGCACTGGCCGTGGTTGAAGTAGATACCGAAGTTGACCCAAGAGATGGCATTGTCGATGTCGGCATCGTTGAAGACGATGTTGGGAGACTTGCCACCAAGCTCGAGGGTGACCTTCTTAAGATTGCTTTCGGCAGCAGCCTTGAGGATCATGCGACCAACACCGGTGGAACCAGTGAAGGCGACTTTGTCGATACCCATGTGGCTGGAAATGGCAGCACCGGCAACACGGCCGAAACCAGAGATAACGTTGATGACACCTGGAGGGAATCCAGCTTCAACGATGAGCTTGGAGACGTAGAGACCGCTAAGAGGAGTCTGTTCGGCGGTCTTCATGACAACGGTGTTACCAGTGGCAACGGCAGGGCCGATCTTCCAAGCCCACATGAGCAATGGGAAGTTCCATGGGATGATCTGGCCACAAACACCGACGGGCTCATGGCGGGTGTAGCTGAAGGTATCTGGGTCAGTGTCGATGACCTTTCCGTGGATCTTGTCAGCCCATCCACCGTAGTATCTCAAGCAGGCGGCAGCGTTGGCAACGTCACCCTTGGCCATGCTGAGGGCCTTGCCGTTATCTAGGGACTCGATGGCGGCAATGGTATTGATGTCTTTCTCCATCAGGTCGGCGAGGGTTACAAGGAGGCGGCCTCTCTTGGAAGGAGTGACGAGCTTCCATTCGCCCTCAAGAGCCTTTCGGGCAGCGGCCACGGCGATATCTACATCGGCTTCGGTAGCTTCGTGGACAGCAACGATGGACTTCTCATCGTGAGGGTTGATGGTCTCGAAGGTCTTTCCTTCGGTGCCCTTGACGAACTCATTGTTGATGAAGCTGCAGATGGGGGAAGTTAGAGACGGCTATTTAAACAGGGAAGAACGGCAGACAAGGATGGTGACCTGAACTTACAGTCCGAGAGGTTGATCGTATGTGACGGTTGGGGTCTTGATCTGTTGTGAGAGAGCCATGATGACGGGTGATTGAGAGGGGAGATGGTGATGAAGAAGGGGAGAAGAGAGAGAGAGATGATGATGAAGAAGAAGGAAGAAAAAGAAGAAGAAGAAGAGAAGAAAGAGGTAAAAGAAGGAGAGACTGGGGGGGAAGAGAGGTTGTGAAATAGTGGGAGAGAAGGGCGGGCAGTGAGGGGGAGTACCAAACCCCACCCCCCTTGTCCCTCCTCACAAATTCTGTTTTGTCATCTCTCTCTCTCCCGCTCTCTCCTCTCTCTATTTTCTGATTTTCTTATTTTATTTTTATTTTATTTTTAACCAGTTTCTCAGATCCTGTACTGGTTCCACAGTTCTGTCAATGTTGCCAGTCCTGGATAGAATCCAGGGTTCCAAGCGGCGACGCTCTACTATGTCATGATTTCTCAGCCGGCGGAATTTGGGGAAGGGAATTATGCAAGATTAAAAACGGGGTAATCCATATCTCGGGAATCCGTGTGCAATAAGAAGAGTTCCCTTCACCCATTGAATTGAATGACATTTTCCATATCTCCGGCCGATAAGTTTCGGGAACTTGAGCTCAACCATGGAACAGGCTCAGGCAAGGCCGAATTCTTGTTCGTTGAAATGGTCTTGGTTCCAGAAAAATGCTAACTCACTAGTTTGACGGATGAACTAGGTCTCATACAACTTCCCCATTCGAGCAAAGGGGGGGGCAGGGATATGGGTTTAAGGAGGGGCGTGCTAGTCTTCCCGCCAGCTTTCCGCTATATTCCGCGATGCCGACTCGCTGTGAAGGACATTTCTTTATGTTGATCTGGCTGGTAGGGACATGGGAGGTTCTGGATCCATTCGGCGGTAACGTTAGTTTATGACGATGGAGAACTCGCCCCCCCAAGCTCGCTCTCATTCTTAGATTTGAGTTGAGATTTCTCCACATTCTGCTACGCAAAAGCATACGAACCAGTTACCAGAGAACAGGGGAAAGCCTCGGTAGCGCCACTCGAGGTATTATTAATTATTAATCCAAGCACGCCCTCTTTTTCCTTTTATTTTCCTTCTCTTTATAACTATACGGAGTATGGTTGTCTATTTAATAAAAGATTTATTGTCAATTGGAGAGGGTGAATAGATGAATATAGAATATAAATACGGCATGGTTACCAGAAGGGTGAATACGGAAAGAGTTGGGAGGTTGTGGGGGAGTGTTAATCCTACAGACTGGTTAAAATAGGTAATTGCTGTGATGGCGTAGAGGAGAGAGTTCGCTGCTCAAAGGCAAGCTTGGCTTCCTGAGTTAATCGGGAAAAGCGTCCTTGATGCCTAGTTCGAATCCCCGAGTCGCGATTTTTCAGTGTCAAAGCTGACTAATTCTCCCGCACTCGTGTGAGGAATCCACGAAGTTGCTGCGGCGCGTTAAGAAATGGAAGACACCCTTGAGGGAAGCAATTCTGCAGAGACTCTTCCACTCGGGGATGGCGGCGCTAGATTACATCGGCCGCTTCATCCTTGCTGTCGAGGTTAGAACACCCGACTTTATTTTTTTTTCCTCAAACAAACAAATAATTAATTAGACCATTCTAAACGTCTCTCATCGTCGAAGAATGACTTCGACACGATCTTGCCAATATAGAACCAAAATGCCCACGGCTTATTGAAGTCGTATTCTACTCCAACCCATTCCATGATTGCCCCAAGTCTCCTGTCAGATGATCTAAATAGTTATATATTAGAAAAATTCCTAGGTAGCTAGGATAATATAAGCCCTACTGAACAACAAAAGGCGTAATATGTTCGACTGGAATCGAAGCACTCTGGCTCTCGCATGTAATGACAGTGGTAGGAACTGGCACTGTGACTGCACCGAGATCAGGAACGAGTCCAGTCCATCTGGAGAACAGATTGTTTATTTATTATGACTCAAATAGTCCCACAGCTGTAAATCAGCAGTCTCAGGATAATTACCATGAGGATATTATTTCCTTTCAATACGAAGATGAAGAAGAGGTCTCTTGACCTGAGTTAGGCACTTGCTTGGGCTGAGCGTGAGGTATAGATTCTTGGCACGAATATCTGGTGCCTGAATGCAGGTACGGAGGATGGGCTTTTAATAGTTAGTCCGTTACGAGTGGTTAGTTTGAGGAGATTAACTGCGCGACAACTCAGTTGTCTTAACTGGACAGGAGATCTTTTATCCTTCAGGAACCAGACCGCTGGTGCCAACAAGCTCCTAACGAGCTCCTAACGAGCTCCAAGCTCAAAAAAGTCTCGGTCTCAGCCCCTGATTGGTAGACAGCTCACCTGCAGCAAGCGAACAAGCGTTGATGAACATCGATGGCTGAGACAACTCGTACAGGATAACAAGTTAACCTGGTCTCTGACTCCGTACTCGCTTTGGCACAGTCCAGAGCAGTCCCTTTGTTGTCGCCCACGATGGGAGTACATTGTTATATAAACCACCCATCCTCTCCCTTCAGTTGAATTGGCCATCAAAACATTAATCGCATCTAAATTACTCCAATCCAATTCAATTCCAACTTTAACGCAATCAATTCAAAATGCGTCTCATCTCAAGCGTCCTCGTCGCCCTCCTTTCCGTCACTGCTCTGGCAGGCACTTGCCCAGCACCCGGATGCCCCCAGGAAAAGAAGAATTGCTGCCAGCAAGTGTTCGACAATAATGCTGCAGCTTACTGTATGTGATCATCCATCAACCCCTTCCCCCTCTCCCTTCCCATCCCCCTTCCTAGTTAAATGACAGCTATCTAACATCCAAGCTCTACATAGGCTCCTCTCCTGGTGGTGTTACCAGCTGCCAGAACGATCTCATCCTCGTTTGCTGTGAGAAATATAGCCTTGTAAGATCCACTCGTCCACCCCCCTTTTTCTCCCCCTCACGAAACGGATACCCCATTTCATTGATGCTAATTGGATCACAGACACCTCGAGGCTATGCTGGCGAAAACTGCAAGGAGATTCAGTCTTAAGTAGACATCGAGGTAATAAGATACTTACCTTGATACATACCTAGGAATCGGAGGCTGGCTGTTTGGCGCATTATGTGGAAATACTGTTGCATCCTCTTAGCGAATCATTGCCTACACCATTCGAGTATTCGAGATTATATATATTTTAATTCAAAAATATTAATATTCGATTCCTATTCCATCTATGAATATATATAATCTTAATACGACTTGGGCAATCCGAGAACACGTTCTCCAACATAATTTTTGATCATCTCCCGACTCACGGGCGCAATTCGAGGAATGAAGGATTCCCTCAGATATCGCTCCACATGGTACTCCTTCGCATATCCCATCCCACCATGTGTCATAACCGCTCTCTCACAAGCCTTAAATGCCGCCTCTGCTGCCAAATACTTTGCGGCATTCGCATATTCCCCATTCGAATATCCAGCATCATACAATTTCGCCGCCTGGTATACCATTAGTCTAGCAGCCTCAAGATTCATCCACGAATCCGCCAGCGGATGCTGAATTCCCTGATTCTTCCCAATCGGCCTGCCAAACACATGTCGCTCGCCTGCATATATCGACGCCCGCCGTAACGCCGCAAAACCTAACCCAAGCGCCTCAGCCGCAATCAATATCCTCTCCGCATTCATGCCATGCATAATCATTTTAAACCCGTTGTTTTCCTCCCCAATCAAATCCTCCTTCGGAACAACCCAGTCCTCGAAGAACAATGTGTTTGTGTCTACCGCCGCCCTCCCCATCTTCGGAATCTCATCCACCTGCACCACTTCCCGGTTCAAATCCGTGTAAAACAGTGATAAACCTTGCGATGGCTTCTTGACTTGATCCAATGGGGTCGTCCGAACCAGAATCAGGATCTTTTCTGCATTCTGAGCGGTAGAAATCCATATCTTGGATCCCTTAAGAACATAGCAATCCTTGCCATTGATCTTCTTCGCCGTCGCCAGCGAGGATAGTTTCAAAGTATCGAGCCCTGAATTCGGCTCTGTAACTCCAAAGCATGCGCGCTGCTTACCTGCTATGAGCGGCGGGAGGAAGCGTGCTTTTTGTTCCTCATTACCGAACTTCGCAACGGGTTCCAGTCCGAATATGTTCATGTGTACGGATGAGGCACCGCTCATACCACCACCGGATTCCGAGATGGTTTGCATCATCACGGCGGCTTCGGAAATGCCGAGGTCAGCGCCGCCATATTCTGAGGGGAGACAGATGCCCAACCATCCGTCACGCGCCAGAGCTTGTTGGAAGTCGGTAGGGAATTGTTTCGAATTGTCTTGTTTAAGCCAGTATTCGTCTGGGTAGTTGGTGCATATTTTGGCAATGGATTCGCGGACAGTTCGTTGAGACTCTGTCAAGTCTGGATCGTGACATTGGAGATATTCGGTTGCTTTGGCGGGTGAGGATGCCGTAGAAATGCAGCGCTGGGGTGTGATTTGTCGCTGCTTAACTGGGGACTGCGTCGAACGTATGCTTGATCTTGCTAATACACGGGGTACTGTAGTCGACACCTTATAAGCAAAACTAGTAGTCAGTATCTATTTCTCTTGGTATATAGAAAGAAGCAAGCGGTTTTCAATTGCATACGTACCAATTGGTTTCCAATTCGCGATATGTGAGCCATTGTGTAAATAACTGCAGCCAACAATGGGAAGAGACAGGGAAAGAAATCAAGAAAGAATGAAGTAAATAAATAAAACCAAACAGACCCCAGGTTCCGAATATCCCCAGATACAATATATCGTTTGGCATAAGCTTGAATTAAATGTCGGCCTTGGGGTCCGATGCGCTACCGCCGGCACTTTGGCCGAACCGCGGGGGGCTCTGCGCTGTACCTCCCCATACAATTCTTAGTGGGATGGTACTTTTAGGATTTTTGCCGACAGCCGACATCTGCGTTTCTTCGGGTATGACCCGACTGCAACGCCATATGGAAAGAACATCTACAGAGTATTAGTAGTAGAGGAGGAAGTTCGTCTTGCATAGAACTTATATTGCTCATTTCATTCGTTGATATACAATACATTATTACATCATGGCGTCGTTGTTTTTTCCAAAGTCCCTTGTTCGCTCGCGACAGCTCCAGCTATCCAGCTCGGCGGTAGCATGTCTGACACGAACCCGGAGAGTAAATCAGTTCTCAACTTCTCGGATTGTGCAAACACAGGGCTCCTTAGATGGTTTCAGGATATTAGACCTTACACGAGTTTTGGCAGTATGTTGTATCCTAAATTAAACAAAGACGAAAACGACTAAATGTAATGAATAGGGGCCGTTCTGCACACAAATATTGGCAGACTACGGAGCAGATGTCATTAAAGTTGAGCAACCAGGGAAAGGGGTGCGTACTACCGGTGTTTGAATTCAAGCTAATTGCATATAAAATGATTTGCCAATTGACAATATAATATAGGACGAAACAAGATATTGGAGAGTTAGTGGTGAAGGCGAAAAATGGAGTACCGCTGGCGTATCTTGCTATTTTGCATGTGTGAATCGGAATAAAAGAGCAATCACTCTAGATCTCAAGAGTGCGAAAGGCAAAGAGATCTTACTAGAACTAGTCAAGAATGTAGATGTTGTGTTGGTCTCCCCTCCCCTGGAATCTTCGGCAGGTATCAATATGAGGTTTAACATTTTCGACATTTCAGGGTCGATAATTTTATTCCCGGAAAACTAGATGCAATGGGCATCGGATATGATACAATCTCTAAGATAAATCCCCGTGTGGTCCATGCAAGTATATCAGGTATGCTCCCACTTTCAATTATTTCTGGACTCTCATTTGCATAGCTAATCGATGATGAAGGTTATGGCGCGGGAGGGCCATACGCAAAACGAGCCGGATATGATATTATCGCGGCGGCAGAAGGAGGAATGCTACATGTCACGGGAGAGAAGAATGGACCACCAATAAAACCAGGCATTGGTCTGACAGATATATGCACTGGCCTATACACACATGGAGCTATTGTATCTGCCCTCCATGCCAGGAATAAGACCGGCAAGGGCCAAAAAATCGACGCTTCGCTGTTCGAGACACAGTTGGCAGTCATGGTAAATGTCGCCGCCGTATGGCTGAACCTGGGCAAGGAGGCACAACGATGGGGTACTGGCCACCCGAGCATCGTTCCATACGAAGCATTCCAAACTAAAGATTCATACCTGGTCATGGGTGCTACCAATGATAGACAATTTAAAATCCTGGCAGATCGCCTGGGACAACCTGAATTAGCGAAGAGAGAAAAATTCCTCACAAACGAGGTTCGCGTGCAGAACCGAGATGAATTAAACATGATCGTCCACGGTCTGTTCCGGGTCAAAACCACGGATGAATGGCTCGAGATATTCGAGGGGAGTGGACTCCCATACGGCCCTATCAATACCATTGAGAAAGCTTTCGACCATGCTCAGGCGCAGGCGCGGCAAATGATTGAAACACTTGATATGGACTCCATGGCTGGGGGGAAGTGCAAGGTAGCAGGTAAGATAATTATTCGATCCCCGATTTTGAGAGTACCATGGGAAATTGGAAGTAGAGGAGCTAATGCAACATTCCCGGGTTTAAAGGTTTCCCTGTCAAATTTAGCGAGTCTAAGCCCTCCGTTCGTCGAAACCCCCCTCTTCTTAGCCAGCATACAGAGGAGGTTCTAGGCGAGATAGGCATTTCTGGCGATAGTTTTAACCAACTTCGAGCTGATGGAGTTGTGTAGGTGGAATGGTTTCTGCTAGTATTAATTTCTGTCGTGGGAAGTAGATAAATATTACATTAAATAAACGGCTCGGAATACCCCGTATGGAGCATATAGCCAATGAATTGAGCGGGATGTGTAAATTTGATTGAAGATGGGATCTCTGTTGATTGATCGCGTCGCGTGTCTCTCACTAGTTAACGGGTTTGAGTGGAGGTGGACTGGCCTTTCTGACGAAGCGACACTGACCTATATCACGTGGGTGGCCCGTGCGTCAGACCTGACCTGCCATATTACACGTTAGTTACTCAGTGCCATTATGTATATTTTGATTCCAGAATAATTTCAGTACCTTACAATAATGTAATTGGTTTCATTTCAAAGTAAGAAATCGAAATCGACTCTGTAACTATCATCTACTTAGTAGTATTATGGCAGGTCAGGTCTGACGCACGGGCCACCCACGTGATATAGGTCAGTGTCCCGTAGTTACTCAGGCTCCCAATAGAGCCACACCGGTGTGGGAATAAAACTATGTCATGTGATGTATA
>JANTQB010000010.1:0-114148 GCA_032988175.1 Myotisia sp. PD_48
AAGTGGTTCATTAGGTGATGTGGATCATAAGGTGATAGATTACGTTAGTTAACTAATCCCCAGCACCACGGGATTGGTTACGTAATATGTTGCAACAAAAACAAAACATCAGATTCATCTTCTCTTCCCTCTTTTTCTTCTCTTCAGCTCTTCAAGGTTCACTTGCAAAAGAGGATTGAAGCTCTCTTTAGTCCCCTTTACTAATATTAGAACCATCTGCACTCTTTACGCTATTTGGACGACTCTTAGAACAACCTCGTGCAAAACAAAACAACATTTAACTGGGGGAACGTACTTTGCCATGTTTAAAACGGATGATGAAGGCCTCAATTTTGAGGTGATATGATCCAATTAGCAGGCGAGGTAGTCTCTAGTCATCCAATACGAAACCTTGTTGCCAAAGTCATGCATTTTGGAGAAATTCCTTGTAACAGGTTCCGTCAAACACTGCATGAACATTGCGATGCTCTGTGTGCTCAAGGCACCTTAGGAACGTATCAAAGCAGCCGATATTAATGCATAGTCATTACGAAGGTTTGCTGTTCTGGCTCTATTGTATTCCGTTGGTTATTCCATACAATTATCGCGTTTCAGCTAAAAAAAAAATTGACCAGATTGGATGGCGCTATCTTGGTCCTGGTTTTCGAACTCTTTTCAGCTGAGGGGAAATGCAAGAATCCCTGCCCCCAGCCGGCACGGGAAGGGGTTTTTGCCCGCAAAGCACAAGCCCCCTCGCTTAAAGTTAAAATATGATCTAAAATGAATGAATCAGAACTCGTTGACATCAACCGCTCATGCAGTATCTCTTACTACCCCAGTATGGCAGGCCAGGGGAAGCCAGCCCCTTTCATGGATAAATCCCAGGTAGCATCCAGAGTCTGCCTGAGGAGGCTGTCCAACCGCCGGCCTTGCTTGACACCGCCATTACCTTTAGCGTTTGAGCCATGTGTATGGCATATATGTACAGAGGGAGGAGTTAACTAAGATCTACTATACTACCTTTCCTCTCTCCTTCTTTCACCACTACTTACTAGATATTATCTTGAATCTACTCTGAAATATATCTTCTCGTTGCTGATCTATACTCCATTTTCCGCGATACCTAACGATGCCCTCTAGTGCGTCAGAAGAACCGCCATCAACCCCTGCCTCATCGATCTCAGTGGCTCAAAGTCCTGGTAGTACCTCTGATGACATACTCAATAGTCTGAGCAGCGTGGAGGGCGAGAGACTCCTCGCCTTTATTGACGAGATTAGGGGTGCCAACTTTCTGGGCCAAGTGGATCTAGATCTCCCTCAGGTACGAATGCATTGGATTGATTTTTTCGGTATTGGCCAGTAAAACTGACATGCACCAGCTCGTTGTCGTTGGTAATACGAGCTGTGGGAAGTCATCACTTCTACAAGCAATCACAAACCTCCCGTTTCCTGTTGATAATGGAATATGCACACGATTTGCTACTGAGACTAGGATCCATCGATGTCCGGCATCACGCCCACCACGGTACAAGATAACATTTGAGACGCAGCGTAACCAAGATACCCCTTTCACCCCGCTGGAATACTCTGGTGAAGATTGGCAGGCCACGTCTCGCCAGCTGCTTCATGATTTAAAGACAGCATTTGAAAGCGCAAACATTGGGGATTCTGCAACCGGATTTTCCTCCGAAAATAGTCATCGGCTAGGGTCACGGTCTTATTTGACGGATGATATCATGAGAGTGGATGTTTATAAGCCGGATCAAGCGCATTTTAGCGTTGTTGATATCCCAGGCTTGGTTACTGGTAATTATATATCCCGGTTATTGGTGGTGGCATATGCTGCTTACTGTCAGAATATTTGCTTACCGTAAACAGGTGGTTCAGGACACGACAAGCAACTATCCGAGAAACTTGCAAAGCGATACATGAAAAATCCCCGGGCGATTGTTCTGTAAGATAAAGCGTCCTGTTTTAATTCCCGATCCCAGCTCACCATATTTTGTTCAAGTGCTGTCATGCCTGCCGTGGATGATATTCTCAATCAACCGGTCCTCAGGCTTATCCAAGAAGTGAAGGCCATGGAGAGAACTATAGGTGTGATTTCAAAATGCGATGTTCTGCAACCTAAGGATGAGTCAAAAGTTAGAGCTCAATTTAATATTTGAAATTTGCTAGCCCTTGCTAATAGAATCTTGAAGGTTATTGGAATTTTACAAAACACCTCATCGGATCACAAATTGAATCTTGGGTGGTTTGCTATCCGGAATAGAACAACTACGGAGCTCGAGGCGGGTATCTCTCCCCATGAAAGGGATATTAAGGAAATGGAATTGTTTAATCAACCGCACTGGTCAAGTGTGAGCCCTGACCGTATTGGCATTTCTAACCTGCGAGCATGCTTGTCCAGAACACTGTACAAACATGTCAAGGGAACATTTCCAGGGGTTATTGGCGATATTGAAACTAAGCTGCAAACAACAAGAGAAAGGCTCGGGGCTCTAGGCTTGCCGCGAGAAAGTTTTAGGCTTCAGCAAGTGTTTTTAGACAACATTCAACGCGTATTTGGGAGCTTTATGTCAGAATGGCTAGGGGCTAATTATGATGATGATTGTGATATGGACGGCCCGTGTAGGTTGAGAGCTCATCTAAATGACCTGGAAGAAGAATTTGAGCAGAACATTCGAGTTCATGGAACGACGCACGAATTCGTGGGCCCGGGGAATGATATACTTCAAAGGTTGGACTACGTACATCACCCAGATTCTTGGGAGCAAAGAATGAAGGCTGGGAATGATATCTTCAGTTGGATTCTGGATACCTGGAATACCAATCGCGGAGATGGCTTATGGTATAAGCCACCTGCCAATCTCGAAGAGAAGCTCTGGAAAGTCCAAGTAGCATCTTGGAAATATCATGCGGATAATTTTCTGAAAGCAGCTATTGAAAAGATCCAGAAGTTCTTAGACGTGCTGTTTGAGCGAGCATGTCCTGACGAAAGCATTAGGGGGAAAATCCGAAGAGCACTTGTGGAGGAAACACGCTCTGCTATTCAAGGAGCATACGATGAGCTGGATAAGATTGTGAGCGAGCTTGCACGGATGAAGACATGCTATAGAAAATTCAAGTACGAACTTGATGCAGCTCAAAAAGCTCTAGTTTCCAATGCGCTTATCCAAGTCATTGCGGATAGCAAATTGAGAACTATTCTTTCGGTCCACGAGAACCTCCGTGGATTCTGGTCCGTTGCGCTCTTACGGTTCGTGGACAACGTGGTCATCCAGGTTATTGAGCGTCATCTTCTCAGCCCTAATACTGGTCTCATACACTTGTTTAGTGTGGATTGGGTGCAGAATCTGACTGAGAAACAGTTGATTGACCTTGTTGGTGAAAATCTGGAGGTTCGAAGACAACGGGAGGAGTTACAGGTTCAATTTGAAGGGCTCAAACGTGTTCTGAGGGAAGCCAACGAGATTTTCTATCTATAACTAACTAGATAAACCATTCCAGAGTTTATCTTTCAGGATCGAGCTTCCTAATTCTTTCGTATGTACATCGTCGCTCGAATTCAGTTCTTAAGTGACTGAGGATATATTCAGAATAAGTTAATAACTAATATTAATTGTACACCATTTACTTTAGGAAAGTAAGGGACAGAAACTTCCATCACTTACCTAGGATAAAGTAACTAATATCCTGCCCTTTGAGTTAAGTGAATAAATTTCCCTTTAAAGTATCCTTCTCCCTCACCTCTTTTTCTTTTTTCCCCCTTCTCCCTTCTCCCTTCTCCCTTCTCCCTTCTCCAGCAACATCATCTTCTTTGCTCATATCCCCTCTAGCTGATATACTATCTTACGAACCGGGTTCCTAAGCTTGACCTTTTGGTACAGTGGTTGAGAGTTTAGTTATCTATCAATAGTCCAACTAATATCGAGTATTCGGTGAACCAACTCACTCCTTGAAAGCCAAAGCACCAAATGCTAACTAAAACTGTACAGCTGTTCCTGGAACCTTCTTCCCACCAACGCAGGTTCCGATAAAGAGGTAAGTTGCGTCATTGATTTGAATAAACTTTTTGTTTGCCTTAACATACATATTAATAAAGGATTTATTAGAACTGGCATGGAGTTCTAGCAAAAGAATACGAGGCCCCGATCGATCCAAGCACAAAAAACAAAGCAACTATGGCACGCGACCTTCTTGAGACACCGGCAAAGGACACCCAGTTTAAAAGCGAGTCCCGCCGTTTTGGCAACTCCGCTGGGTTAACAATACTAGCCAGACTTGATGCACTAGAACAAACGGTCGCCGATGAGCAGGCAAAATCCGCTAGCTTGCGCGAAGAATTCGTTGCTGAGCAGGCAAAATCTGCTTCCTTGGGGGGGAAAATTCGCTGCTACTGATGGAAGAATTGATGCGTTGCGGAAAATTCGCTGCTGCTGAAGAGAATCGAAAGCTGGAGTTGAAGCTCATACGATTCCCTGTACTCATGTCGGTTTCTAAAACAGACTTTCGTAGCGAATTCCGTGAGAAGAGAAACTCATTCGCACGCGGTGGCGCCATCACTGCCGACATTATAGTCATCGAAGACCACCGTTCTCAACCGGCAGATTTTGCCGCAATGTCGAAGGCATTTCATACCATGTACGGAGTGGATGTCTCATATATCCCAAAGCTCGAGAAGGGGCCATTCCAGTTGCTTTTGCTATTTAACATGCGGGCAGACCTGTTACTTTTATCTAGTAACCCAGCGAGCCGGTCGTTGCTAGAAAAGTGTGACGCAATCATCAAGCTCTTCAAAATCTGGGCGGATCAGGAAAAGCCGTCAGTTGAGCATATTTTCAAGGTTGCAACTGTTTCTAGCCAATTTGAGGCGATATCTACTGCGTTCTTTGCATTGTGATACAAATATTTTATTCCAAATTGCACCAACACCACCAGAGTTTTTTGAAGGCCTGACAGTCAATTTATGGAATGGAACCTACCTAACTCGGCCAGTGACGAACGCGGCAGATATATATCTTAGAGCTAGGTGTTCCTAAGGTTGACCTTTGGTGCAAGTGGTTATGAGTTTATCCTGTCTGTTAAAATGTAATTACATCCCAAAATTCTATGGTTAGAAGATTGGCCATGAGTTCTCCATTGCAATGGGTAAGCTAGATCCAGATAATAATTGACTGTATTATAATTTTGAATTTAAAGACTACATTTAACTCACTAAATTATACTTATAATCTATAATTATAGTATAGTTAAGGATTATAATAATATTTACCTCCTAAATATTAGTGTCATAGTTTTATCGCTAGATTTAGTCTACCCCTTTACAATCTATAAATCTAGAAAGCAACAAGCAGAGCTTGTTTTTTAAAAAAATTATAATTCCTTAGCCAATTCTACAATATTTAGTGTGGCTGACATTGCAATATATGATTTGTATGTGACCGTGAAACGTGAAAAACAGAATCTATCAAGAATATAGTGATGATATAGTGATGATAAGAATCAAAGATTATGTTAACAATGAGAAACACGGTACAAATCTCTTCATCAGGTACTGCTCATGAGATCTTCGTCGTAGTCAAAATCCCTGCCGAAATTTTGATTGTGTTTGCTTCCGCTATCAACACTACCTCGTTCGTTACGCCGTTGGGTTCGTCGCAGAACTTCAATATAATCTTTACCTAGTTCGAATTTTAGATCCATCGCTGCCGCATTTTCCGTTAACAGTTGAAAATTCGACTTTTGTTTCACCAAGTCAGCCCACAACCGCGCTTCTGCTGAAGAATCCAGGCGACCATTGTCGTCATCTTGGCTGAAGCGAAGGATTGTTGGAGCCGAAGTATCCGTTGGCTGGGAAAGGCGTGCTCGTAATTTCCCTGTAGCGATCAAGGATGCTATAAATTCTTCCATGTTCGGCTCCGCGTTGTCTTCGGCATAAAGCTGGCGAGCAACCTCCGGAATTGAGATTGAAGAAAATAACTTTTCCAGTTTGAGCACAGAAAAGAGTTTATGCGCATCGACCAATTGAAGGACGAGACCAGTATTATTATCCTATTAAACACAAACATTCTATCAATATAATCGGAAACGTGTAAACAGAAGCTCGTATGTACTTACTAGCTGCCAAAATTTCTGCCCAACTTTGATTTCTTGCTTCAGCCTTTCTAAAGTTCCGGCTGTAAAGATACTGGCGACAGCTTCATATGGTCTTGCTAACCCCCCATATTGCGCCTTTGCGATCCCGGAGGTGGTTAATGGAAGCCGTGCACACTATCGATACCAAGGTTAGATCTCTTTTCGTTAAACTTATAGCAAAGCACCTGAGAAATTGCAGCGTTGAACCATACCTTTCCATTTGCTATGAGGCTCACCAAAATCCACTTTTTGTAGCCCTCCACCATGATCTTGCTCACAGTATTGACAGCCGGGGCTGCGACAACAATGCGTAAGAACCGTAGGGCATCATCCCATTCCTTGCGAGCCATAAAGATCATGGCCCCATACAAAAAATACTCAAGATATGTCCGGGAGGTTATTTTACCAGCCAGTCCAGAGGCCTGGGTTATAAATGTTAAGCTAGACTGAGCTTTATCGCAGGTATAGATCTGAGCTCTTTGCAAATATATTTTGTCAGAGGCTGCAGGTATATGGCATATGGGTTTAGTGAGAACAGGTAGCGCCGAGCGATATGCCTTAGCATGTAGACAGAGCCGCAGGAACGACACATGAGTAGTAGTTAAAGTGCAGCTAGCTGGGTCGAGGCGAAGTATACTAGTCTTAAGAGGGTGTATTGCGAGTATTGGCTGCAAAAATGTGAGCAATTGCGGGTGATGAAGATATTTCAAATATATAGCGTACCTTTGATACAGATTGTGCGGCTGTAACGATTATTTCGATGAGGTTTGTGTACTCTTGGCCGACATATCGAATTTGAATGGGGTCGAAGACCTCAAGGAATTCCAATGATTTCGTCCATACCAATTCTCCGGGGCGAAAGACGCTTGGGGTATGTAATTTTCCCGGTACTTGAGCGGTGCGAGAGTAGGCTAATAGTACGAACAAATAGGCTAGAGAGTGTTTTGCTGGATCCAAGGTCTAGGAACAAACCCATGTTCAGTAAGCTGCAAAAAACAGGCCCATAAAAATTAAATAAGCAGAGAAAGAGAAGGAAATCAAATGCCCACATGGAGGAGTTTGCCGTCGCCATCAGGATCAACACTGCCAGACACGAGGGAACTGGGTGCGAGCTTGGTCAGGGTAGCGCGGAAAGCACGAATCTTTGAATCATATTCAGCGTCGGACAAATCCTGCTGTTCTGGAGGGAATGAAAGAAGCGTCTGAGTAAGAGACATATTCAAAAACGCCGGCAAGATGTAGGGATATCAAAAGTTGCTGTAGCAATCGTTCCCTCAAGGAACTGGAGATCAAATGTAGAGCGTGAAGATACACATCAACCAGCAAAAGGCGTTATGGGACAAGCTCTGCAAACAATATTCTGAGCTGATTCCAAAATTAAAAGAGGGAATTTATTTCAGTAGGTTACAGTCTCAGACTTCTTCTTCAACGTGAATACAACTATGTAACCAGAGCGTGGAAGTTTCGACTTTCCTAGTTAGGCTGCAGGTGAGGCTGGGCACGTGAATACCAGATACCGTTCTGTACTGGTTTCCATACATACAAGGACTGGTTACTTCCTATAGTTACAGCTCACTTGGTTTGATTAATTAACTGTCAGTTAGTTGGAGTTTAGCTAATTATGCATTGAAATGACACAGTGATCTTGAGCCCGGTAAGCCTTTGGTTGAGGCCCAGGTTAACTTCTTTTCGATTCGCTCCACATGGCGAATGGCATCAGCAACAGTAAGATGCTTGTCAAGTATTACCAGGCTAGCTATTAAACTATTAAGTTTGTTGCTCTAGTTGGCTGCCTAGGGTATGCTGTAGCTGTTAACCTCTTGACCTCTTAACCAGTCCCCTGACTCCTAACCTACTCCGTCCCAGAAGGGGAACTATCTTTTCTCTGTAATATTTCGTAGTGTGGGAGAGAATGAAATATTTCCCAGCTGAGGAAAACGATTCAGTCATACTGGCTTGGCAATCCATTCATTGTACTATTACGTAGCATGCTTGGTGGGGGGTACTTAGTTCAGATAGCCCGCAAACCAACCCCGCCAGAGTTAGACAAGGAACTGAATTGATTTGAATTCTTCGCCGCCCCGACTTTGCGTCGTTCAATTGAAACAACCACACCAGCAGCAAAAATGTCTCTAACCGAATCTTCCCCTCTAGAAATCGCCCAACTCGCCTCTGTTGGCGCGCGGCAACTATCCGTCCTCTCTAACGATGCCCGAAACGAAGCACTAGTGGCTATCCATGACGCCCTTTCAGCCAACAAAGACCTCATTTTAGAAGCCAACGCAAGGGATGTCCAGGCCGCTGAGCAAGCCGTCAAGAGAGGCGAGCTTAGCCAGAGCATTCTTAAGAGGCTTGATCTCGCGCGCCCAGGGAAATACGAGGATATGCTGAAAGGCATTCTCGATGTCAAGGTTCTTCCTGACCCGAGTATGTTTTTTTTACTCATTCCATTCCATCCCACTCCAGCCACCGCCTTCAGAATTCAAGTTAACTTATAGTCGTTTTTTTATAGTCGGAATTATTTCGATGCGCACGCTATTGGATGATGGCTTGGTGCTTGAGAGGATCTCATGTCCAATTGGTGTTCTGCTGATAATCTTCGAGGCAAGACCAGAAGTTATTGCTAATATTGCTG
The DNA here is from genome assembly GCA_032988175.1 of Myotisia sp. PD_48. Classification (NCBI taxonomy): domain Eukaryota; kingdom Fungi; phylum Ascomycota; class Eurotiomycetes; order Onygenales; genus Myotisia; species Myotisia sp. PD_48. Next base: position 8,753 of record JANTQB010000010.1, read on the forward strand.
CCCTGTCAATCAAGTCTGGAAACGCGGCCATACTGAAGGGTAAGTAGAGTTTATTTGCTATTGTCTACAAGCATACTGGTGGTCTTCTGTTTGTTAACTTAAACAAATATATAGGAGGAAAGGAGTCCACGGAATCATTCATAGCCATATCAAAGGTCATCGCCGAAGCTACTGCCAAAACGAAAGTCCCAAGTTCGGCAATCCAATTAGTCAAATCAAGGGACGTGATTCTGCCCCTCTTAAGCCAGGACCGACATATAGATCTCGTTATCCCCCGAGGGTCAAATGAGCTCGTTCGGTTTGTCAAGGATAACACGAAGATTCCTGTTCTTGGCCACGCCGATGGTATCTGTTCTATATACCTCCATTCGGATGCAGATGCAGCGATGGCCGAAAAGGTTATTTTGGATTCCAAATTGCACTATCCAGCAGCTTGTAATGCCGTAGAGACATTAATGATCGATGAAAGAGCGCTATCAACTCTTTGGCCTACCATCGCTGCAGCATTAACTCAAAGGGGGGTGGTGCTGAAATGCGACCCAAAATCCAAAGCAGCTCTCGAAACAAGCTTAACCGCGTCCCCAGCCGCTTTGGTACAGGATTCAGTCGATTCCGACTATGATACTGAGTTTTTGGATGCCGTTCTAGCCGTCAAGACAGTGGAGGGCACGTCCGACCTTTCATATGTGGACGCAGCAATTGCTCATCTAAATATTCATTCCTCAGGGCATACGGAATCGATTTTGACGTCTTCAAGGGAACTCGCCGAACACTTTTTGAGTGCTGTCGACAGCGCCGGTGTTTACTGGAACGCTAGCACTAGGATGGCAGATGGGATGAGGTATGGTTTTGGTACTGAAGTAGGAATCAGCACCAACAAGATTCATTCGAGAGGTCCAGTGGGCCTAGAGGGTTTGACGATATATAAATATCTGGTTCGAGGTGAAGGTCACACCGCAGGGGACTACTCCCAGGGTGAAGGTGGGAGGACATGGAAGCATAAGCGATTGGATATCTAGAAGATTGTATGTTATATTTTTTTAACTGTACCACTTACTAGTTTTGGATATTTGGAAAAACCATGCGTCGTTTTTGCTACTCAATGCCAAAAAGAGGGAACAATTTTCATGCTCTCAAAGTCATCACTTCATTAAATACTACATATCGACGGAACTGGAGCATTTCATGAGGATTATAGAAAGGCTATGAAAGTCATTCCCATTGAACCACAAGTACAGCTAAACTAGTTTTATAAGCTGAAAACTCCTCAAATCGAGATCCCCATAAAACCACAACTTTAAACCTTGAATCCACGCGACCGTCTTCGTCCACGAGCCCGCTCGAATTTGCGTCCCTTGCTCTGCACATATGGTTTCTAAATGGATTGTTAGTATATGTAAATGGAAAAACAATGAAAATATAGATATAAATAAATGGATGGATGTTCGGGAAACAAACCTTTCCACTGTGTGGGCCGAATCCGAAATGCTTAACGGCTTCACGGGCATTCTTGGGGCCGCGCAACAATACGGTGTTGGCTCCAGTTGGGCTTCGAAGGGCAAGTTGATCCAATGTCAGTACTTCTCCGCCGGCCTTTTCAATTCTGGCACGAGCAGCGGAGGTGAATCGGAGAGCGGCAATCGACAGCTTTGGGAGTTCCAACAGGCGGTTGTCATCTGTAATTGTGCCAACAACGACGATTGTCTTTCCGGCGGTCGCCGAATCATCGGATCCCTTCTTCACATTGCCTACGATGCGGGATAGAGAGACTGGGGGACGATTGATACGGGACATAAAAAGGCGTCGAAGGATGACTTTGTTGAAGTTTGCGTCCGTACGCCCTGCAATCAAAAAACAAGAATATACATCAGATCAAATTTCTTTCCCTTCGGATAGTTTTTCTTTCTATTTATCACGCTTGGCTCAAGGTAATTCGAGGGAGAAACGTACGGGCAAGGAAGCGGTAAAGCTTCACCAGCACCTGAAGATAGACATTGTCGCTCTTCGGCGCCTTGCGGTGGGTGTTGCGGACGTGATGGCGGTCCAGATCAATACCTAACCGAGAGTAGATGAATTGGTTAGTTGTCGCTAAATCAAGCACCAGACGAGCTCACGGCTCTTCAACCTTCTCAACAACAAGAATTCCACTCACCCATGGCTGCTGTGCGAAATGAACTTGCTTGATGGACGACTTATCGCAACAGCGTGGTTGAAAAACTGGTCTGCACACAATAATTTTTGGCGACGAATTTCGGGTGGAGTGTGTGGGTTGAAGCCCTACACTAAGCCTGTTATGGTAGTTGTCACGTGAGACTCGATTCAGCCTTGGCAATATCAACTCTCTCACCACCTCTAATTAGTTAACGAATAGTCAACTGTTTACTCTGTACTCAACGAGGAATATCAATTCCTTATCTTTATATGAATTAAAATTGCGATCCAAGATATAGTTTGGATCGACTAGATAGAAACTATACATAGAAAATTATATATTTATCATAAGAACAAAAATCGTCAATTCGTGTAGATTCACAGGAGTGATTAACAAATAAACTACTGGGTTGGTGGAGTCTATATATCAGTTACTCCGGGCGCCCATATCTGTGCAATACGCTGGATCTCAGCAATAAACTGCCGATTAGTGATACCGCCAGGCGGGGCCTGTGATCGATTGATATCAGCAAGAGAGTGATCATCCGGACTGTAGAATGGGTTTTGCAACAACTTCACGTAAGAAGATTGTAATGCCCGAAAAGCCTTCAGAGAATATCGCATTAGAGACCGAATCCGTTAGTGTATAATTGAGTACGTACTGGTTTTAGGTCGGAATCCCGCAGTCCAACTACTGGGGTGGGTATTTCACGCCCTGTATAAGGAGGTGTTTTCAAGTCTACTACAATGGCGAATTTCACGCCTGTGTTGGTTAACCAGCCGTACACGCAGAGTCGCTCATCCACAGCATGAAGTAGACCCAGGTCCTGTTCAGTGGGAGCTCGTTGTTGTCGCATATCAAATATATCCAGAGAGGAGTTGAGAATAAGTGCGAATTCGACTTTGGAATTAGTACGCTCAGCATACTCTCCAAACAGCGACATATGAAGCAGGTTATTCTAGAGTCGATTTAATTAATCAGTTTTGTAAGAAAGGGGGATGTGGCTTCTTATGTACCTGCTTTCCGATGATGCCTATGCACACAATCGACGAATACCCCATGTTCGGTGTATATCTATCTGTTTATCCAGCCGCAGTTGCAATCGTTTGAGGGTATAAATTGAGGGATAGATGGTGTAGGATGTATAGGCGAGTATAAGCGTTAGATGTTCCGCGCTGTGGAAAGGGTTATGGGATGGGATGAGGTTTAAAGTGACAAATCTGGATTTGATGAGAACGCCCACTAACTAGTTAACTCGATAACCTTGAGCCTGGTAGGTGGTTAAAACAGCGAGTTCCGGTCTTCTATTGAAACAGATGATATACATTTACTTGGTAAATAACTACAAGTAGAAGGAATAAGGGTCTTGACATTTTACGCTCTAGTTTCTGAAGTTAACCCAACCAGCCCAGTCCTGCAGAAGGAGAGAATGATATTTCTACAAATAATCGGGGGGTTTGAATTTTTGAAGAAAAAAGAACTGCAGCCGTTTTACATAGAATAATGTTAAGAATAAATCAATAATAAAGTCCAGGCTGGCACTTCCATACCAAATAGTATAAGATTAGATAAGAAAAATTATACTTGGGTGACTGCAAAAAGGAAAACACTCGATAAAGGAGCACATTGGTACAAACTGAAGAAAGAAATGGAAGTGGGATTTAAAGGGAATGGGAACCATGACGTGTCAAAAGGACATAAGCGTCATGGCTGAGCAATTTTACTCTGCAAAGCAGAAACAATTTCTCACCAGGATTCAGACCGGTTGCAATACGGTATGATAGATGGAATAGGGTGGAAGAGAAGTTGATGGTCGGGAAGATTACCAATTTCATCTACTCAGCGGTATCCAGTTCATCATGTGCTGGTGTGGGAGATTCTGTTGCGGCTGAGATTGATTAGTAAAAAGATTATCAAGGATTCGAAAAGCATGAAATTATCAACCCTCACCTTTCCTTTCCTCTCCATTAGTACCGTTTTCGCGGTCACCTTCACGTCTTTCACGATCTTCGCGATCACGCTCACGCTCACGTTCATCCGGACTACGGGAACGATCACGATCACGGCGCTCATAGTCGCGATCGCGGCGATCATCTTTGCGTGAGTAGTCGGTGCGGCCGCGGCGGGGTGATGGAGAACGGTAGTTGCGGCGTTGAGGTGAACGGTCACGTCTGCGGTCACGCCCAGCATCACGAGGAGCGTCACGGCCCGCATCACGACCGGCATCACGACCGGCATCACGTCCAGCATCACGACCAGGTTCACGTCCGGAATCAAAGCGCCATGAGGCTGATGGGGGAGTTCGAGCCCACTGTGGGTAATATATATGAGCATAATATTCAGGTTATAATAATAATAATAGTAATAACATAATAACCATGATATATAGTACGATGTGAAATTCGATGTATACGTACCTCAATCTTTAATACGTCATCCCGTCCGATACGCTTGTTGTGCATCTCATGGTAGGCATCATCAGCATCGCGACGACTTTCGTACTCAACGAAAGCGAAGCTAGAACTTTGTAAGCTTGAGAATGCTAGTATAAAAAGGGAGCCGGGAAGAGGTGAGGGTGATGTCTTACAGTCGGCTTGAAGCGGTACGCGGGGCGGGAATATCGCAACGGACGAGTGACCCATATCTTTTGCAAAACTGTCAGCTGGGATTCTTATCATAAAAAACCTCAAGTCTTTACTACTAGACTCTGACGGCATAGAAAGGTTATGCAGTGCGGAATGATAAGTAAGATAATTTCGCATGATGAGCATCATGAAGGCCAAGGGAACGATTTTCTCCAAGGTGCCTTTGTAGACGACGAAAGGCACTCTGGACAGGGAGGACGAGGAAGGGCGTCGGAGTCAAGGACCGCGAGTTGACTTAAAAAGGAAGGAGGAGAAAGGAAGATTCGATCTGACGACTCGGGGATCAAGACGTATATAGGAGAGGGGCCGTTCGAAAGTATCGGCTAAGAGGGGAGATCGACGATGAGGACATACCGTTCGAATTCGTAGGCGAGTTCTCGAGCTCGGGTGCCGTGGCCAAAACCGGTAACATAGAGAGTAGTTCCACCACGAGACATGTTGCCGAGTTCGCTGTCAATGCCTGAGCCTGCAGGAGAAACGAGAGGAGAGATAATACAGTAAGGATAAGGAGGTGTTCAAATGAGACAGCTGAGCGTGAAGAGCACAGGTAAGAACAAGATAGAAGGAGAGGGAGAGGGAGATGAGGAGAGCGTGTGAGTAAACACAAGTGAAGGATGAAGTTTGCGTGAGGCTCAGGAGGTGAGGAAGAAAACAGAAAAGGAAGTGGTTGGGTATTTTTCAAGCTGAGTCAGCAGTGTTGTCAGGAAAGTTTACGGGACGGGTACAATACATTAAGTTACCATAGTTACTGGTACTGGTGGCTTACTTCAGCATCAGAGAAGGGGAGAAAAGAAAAAAAAGACAGGCTGTGAAGTCACGAAGAAGCAAAGAAGGCTGAGATTGACAGCGAACATTTGACCAAGTGATCAGTGACTGATGGATAACTCATTATGATTCTTTTCTTTATCTCCACTTGATCTTTGTTGCAGCTCTGTTTGCTAATTGCATGGCTTAGTTGCTGGCTGAGATGCTAACTTAGTTAATCCCCATGATCTGAACTTGCCTTGTTGATGCCAATATTTATTTATTCCACTCTCCCCTCTACAATCGCCCTGAGCTCTATTTCTTCTTCTTCTTCTGATTCTATCTATCATATTCTACCCATTGATCTATTTTTCACTCTAAATATTTTTTTATACTTTATATTTTTTTTTTTTATTTTTTTTTTCCATGGCATGTGCGGCTCCCAAGCACTTAACTTCACATTCTACCCATTTCCGGCCGCGCCATTGAATCCCGCATCATTTGGCACCTATTCGGCCTGAAGGACACGGCATTTGACCCGATTTTGACTGGCGCATAGTCTATAGAGGTATCTACACTGCCCGATTCTATTTCAATCCGCGGATTTGGCTCAATGTGGTACTTACACGTACTTTTTAACCTAGCGGAACATTCCCGATTTTCTTACTTCTTCACCATGAGTCTTGAGCGTAAGAATGAGGCTCCATCAACAGGAGCCTCGAGTGAATCGCAGCCCGTACTGCCCCCAAACCAGCCGCAATTGCTGTCCGATGCCCTTCCGCCCTTCCCACAAACCCAGGTATGCTAGCACCTCGAGGGTATAAGAACCCCCATAGTATCGGCGGGTCGTCTTTACTGAGATGTGGACGCTCTACGATATAGGATCACGGTTCAACTTCCTTTGCTACCACAATGACCAATAAACTATCGGAGCCTGTTGCTGCCGCATTTATCGCCGGAGGTGTCGCCGGTGCTGTATCTCGAACAATAGTCTCCCCGCTCGAACGGTTAAAAATATTACTCCAGATACAGAGTGTGGGTCGAGAGGAGTATAAGCTCTCGGTTGGAAAAGGATTGATGAAAATGTGGAAAGAAGAGGGCTGGAAAGGCTTCATGCGTGGCAACGGTACCAATTGCATTCGAATCGTTCCCTATTCGGCAGTACAGTTCGGAAGTTATAGCATATATAAGAAGGTATTTTCATGGGAGAATTGTGGCCCCTTTTCTCACGTATACATCAGGCGGCTAAATGATTTTTGATGTTAGGCCTTTGAACCATCACCTGGCGGAGATATGGGCCCGTTACGAAGACTCACCTGCGGAGGACTTGCTGGCATTACTTCCGTAACCGTAACCTATCCTTTAGATATTGTTCGAACTCGACTTTCCATACAATCTGCCTCCTTTACTGAGCTCGGTGCTCAGGCCCAGAGACATCCACCTGGCATGTTTCAAACCATGCGCACCATGTACAAGAGTGAAGGAGGGATTGTTGCGCTTTATAGAGGAATCCTTCCCACTGTTGCCGGGGTTGCCCCCTATGTATGTGGTTTCCGCTATACTCCCCACCGCGCAACGTCGCTGACTGATTTATAAAGGTCGGATTGAATTTCATGACCTACGAGTCCATACGGAAATACCTCACCCCTGACGGCCAGGCGAATCCTGGCCCCCTACACAAACTATTAGCAGGGGCTATTTCAGGTGCCGTCGCCCAGACCTGTACTTATCCATTGTAAGCTTTGGCATTCTATACCCGCTGAGTCGGAGTCAGCCATTGATTTTCTTACTCACGACTTAAAAAAAAACTCTAGTGATGTTCTTCGTCGTCGATTCCAGATCAATACAATGTCTGGCATGGGCTACAAATACACTTCCATCTGGGATGCTGTTCGAATCATTGCCACTCAGGAGGGCATAAAAGGCTTTTACAAAGGCATAGGCCCTAATTTGCTCAAAGTTGCCCCAAGTATGGCAAGCAGCTGGTTGAGCTTTGAACTCACGCGAGATTTCTTCATTGGTCTCGGGGAGAATAGCCAATAGAGCTTATATCTGTCCTCTTCACCCCAGATATGCATTTTTTTGGCGCTATAATTCCCCCTTGCACCCAAGAAGCGAAAGCCTATTCTTATCTATTTATTGTTTATCCCATCTGTTTTAAGTATTGGGGGAGGTTTTTTTTCAAGCCATTGCTTGAATTCGCATCATCATTTGTTCCCTTGTCCTTTCCACAATACATCTACTACAGTTCCTTTCCAGAATCTGTTGTTATCTGAAGATTGGCAGTTCATTTCAACCGCCTTTTATATTTTGGGAAGAAGGCTTCAACTTGTATATTAATATTCTATATTACTAGAATTACTAAAAATAGACATGATACTTTAGATTATGATAAAGAACCTCTACAGAATAGGACAGCATTTTCTTTCTCTTAATATTGTGAATAAATGGGTATATCATTCACTACATATATAGACTATATAGTAGTCGGATTTACTGTGTGGTTACTTTAATCGCCTGCAGCATGATAGCAAAGACAAATGCTCTTCCCACCACATTAATCTGCAGACAATCAAATATTTTCCCCAGCGCTTCTCCTGTTGCATTAGCACCCATAATCCCCATCAGGGCAGGCGGCATACCCCTACTAACAAGTAGAGTTCTAGCTTTTATCCTTAATTTCTCCTGCTCCTCTGGGGATGTTGGTAGAGGCCATGCTTTCAATTCTTCCTCTGTAGGAAGACAGCTTTCACGCAGTTTATTGATGTATCCGGAAAGTGCCTCGTCCGAAGTATTTGCATCAATAATGGACTCCTGGAGTAGGGTTCGAATCGCTTCTAGACCAGGGTTTCCGGGACGGAGGAGAAAGGACTTTGCGGCACTCAATAATCGCTTTCGAATGTTCCAGGCGGATGAAAGGCTGTAGACCTCATTTATAATAGCAAACAACAATTCTACCACCACGACCGATTCATCTTCGGAGAGAGGTTTGTAATTACGGGACACTGGCCCTGGTTTGGAGTTGCCACTTTCTGGCGCAGAATGGTTATCTATATCAGAGGTTTGTTCTTTTTCATCTCGTGTCTCTTCGCCAGTTTCGGGGTGCGGTGTGGCAGCATCCTCACGAGGGGGGTCGGGTAATTGCTGGCCTGGAGTATCAACCGCTACAGCTTTTTGTGTCGCCGATTCGTAGGGGCTATGTGGTGTATTTTCTGTTTCCATTGGAGGGAAGTAATCACGGCTAGGTTGCTGTTCGGACGGAGAGAAGGCGGGAGTTCTAGCTTCCCAAGAGGAACGTCGTACATCTTCCAGAGGGGTGTTTAATGACGCACTTTTCGAATGACCAGAGAAATTGCTATCAACGGATGACTGGATATCCATTGAGGCTCTTTCTGATCGTAAAGACTTGTTTGAAGAATTGCTATGGCTCATTCTTTTGGACTCGCCAGAGGGTGTTCCAAATATCCCTGAAACTCCCTCAAGAATTGCTTTCCTACCACTTGCAACACCTTTTGGGGCAGTACTAAGGACGCCTAAGACGTTTTTTCCCATCGTCTCAAAAACCGCAGGTGTGGCAAAAGGAAAATTGGATTTGTCTGAATCTGATCGAGGAGAAGCCCCAGACTGGCGCCCTTTCTCGAGGAACTTCTTCATAGCTTCGCATTCGGCCAATGCTCCATGCTGTAGGGCATGTTGTAGATATTGCTCTAATCCCCGTCTTAACTCGAGTCTACTACGGCCCTTCCAAGACGGTAGCTCACTGTGTCTTGTCGAGAAGGCTCGGATGCCGGATACCACCGAGATTCGTCGAAGTGTCTCATGTAGTACTTCGAAATCGCTATATTTTCGCGCAATCATCCAACCCGTGTGTCGTGTATTGCTGGGCTCCAGCTGCAATAAGTACTCGTTGTTCGGTTTTGAGCGTAAGTTACCTCTGTCATCTTCATTAAAATCCTCGACAATGGAAACCAAACAGCCGGTTAGTTCAACAGGCTGGGCGGTCCCTGAAGATAAGGCTCTGTTGTGATCACTAACTCCACTAAGAGGTGGAAAATCGCGACGTACTGTCGCCTTAGTATCGTTTGATGTACTTGCTTCTTGCTCATGAGCTTCAGGTATGTAATCCAATGAGGTAGTTGATTCCTGTATATGCGTAGGGGCTGATCCAGCAGTAACCCTATATTCATTATCATCCGGGTAAGCTCGTTCTCCAGGTTTAGTGGTCTCGACATCTCGCTGTGAAATCGCTTCAGACGGCAATTCCAACGTATCAGTGGAGCTAGCGGGGGTGGTTATTCTATCATTGCCCCATTCATCAGCGGAAGAGCTTTGGGATGCTGCTTTCTTGGGCCGTCGGTCTGTCTCAATATCCTTCTCAATCGAAGAGAAAGGGATTTCGCTATGGGAAGAAAGCGGCGCACTGGGCGAGGAAGTGTTCAATTCCGGTTTACCAGCTCGCTCGAGTCCGGCATCAATTGCATTCATGAGCTCAGGTTCTCCCCCCTCAAGAAAGTGTATTATCCAAGAATTGATATACTCTGGTTTTGAGCATGTGTCTATCGTCGTCTGCAACATGAGGCGGGAGAGGGTTTCACATAGGAAGACACGTAGCGGGATACAACTATAAAGGGAGGGTTCAAGAAACGTGTTCAGAACGTCCGTTGCGACCAGACCTAGTTTCTTCTCCTGTTGGCTAGGTGATAGGACGGTGGCGAGACTACTATCAGGGTATTTCTCAAGGTAGTCGTCAATTAATTCAGCAGCCGAACGGGAGTCAGAACCAGCCGCAGCACCACCAACTGCGGAAGAAAGCTCGTTAAGAAAGACGATAATTAGGGACGACGAATTTGTGGCGAATTGAAGAAATATATCAGCAGGCCGTTTACGGCCGATGCGAGAAGATATGGCCAGCACGAAACGTGTCAAGGCATCGCGACACGCTTTTGGGAATTCAGGTTCCGACGGTAGTATACCGCCATACCAGCTACTGTAGAAAACAATCAGTTTCTCACAAATAAAGCGCGGATTCCGAGTGGATCGTACCTCACATAACCTCTTATTACCGAATCTGTCAGCGCCGTTAAAGCAGTGGATATCGCCGGACTTAGTTTCGAATAATCTGCTGCGGCTACAATTTCTGCACTGGTAGCATCCTGATCGTTCATGGGTTCTCCATGCACAGTTCCTCGTGTCAACCGGTCCGCAATCTCGATGCTGAGTTCCTGTCGTTTCCGACCATCTGGGGCATCTCTTTGGTTATCCCCACCACCGATGAATTCATCTTCCCACCAAACGTGTAGTATTACGCCGCCGATTATTCCAATGAGGAGTAGCGTGAGCTTCCCAAACAATAGATATGTGATCACAACTAAACCACCAGCAGTCCCGGCAAGAGTGACCCGATCGGCATGCGCAACAAATAAGGCGGCTTGATTGAATATTGGGAACGACGAGGAGGTTTCTTTCTTGTCCGCAACGTGGGGATTGTCGTCTGTCGAAGGTAGTATGTGCGTCTGGCTTTCAGCGGAGCTTCCGGAGACTGTGGCCATGACGACTTGTGGCAATGGAGGAAACGGAGCTGTATATTTAATTCATGTTCGGGATGCAATTTCCAGCGCTCTGAACCATCGCATCCATGGCGCAACAATGTCGGAGCAAGTATAGATATGTTCTAAAATATATCTCGCTCTCCCAGTGTCTAATAACAAGCTGCAGCCAGTGTAACTAGGCTTGTTTCGTGATGACGTTTCAGCTGGTAATATTACCACCACGTGACTATGTATGGATGCGTGATGAGTCAGCGGGGGCATTGCGAATTATTCCCGTCCCGTTCTGGCAATTTTTTTTTTTTCGTTGGTCCCTGAAGCAAGGGTCAACACGGAAAAAACAGGCGCATTGCTGCGGAATGGAGTCATTAGATTTCACATTATAACACCCCCTCTCTCTCTCTTCCACCCATACATAGTTCATGGAGTAATTTTCTAATCCGTTCATCTTGTTTTCATCATCGCTTTTTCACGACATTTGTTTTACCCGAGGTCCTGGTCGCGTGCTTGCTCGATCATTCGCACACGACAATGAAAGTTTTCGCATCGAATTGCACGTTTGAGTATTCGTGGGAGGAGGTCTCAACGGCAAACTGGAGGAAATACTGCCCATGGAACGATAAGTCCACGCATGTGGTCGCTGTGGATGTGCTCTCTCGCGACCTGGACATCCAGACTGGAATCGTGAGTTTCTTCTACACTCCATGCTACTTGCCACCAAAAAAAAATATCATACTAACATTTCCTCTTGTTATCTAGTTACGCACAGAGCGTCTCATAACATGCAATCAGTCAGCACCACAATGGATAGTCAAATTGTTCGGAGGAAGTTCGACGTCGCATGTTTTCGAGGTGTCTTACGTTGACCCTCGGTCCAAAAAAGTAACATTGTGTTCGACCAATCTAACATGGTCCAATGTGTTGAAAGTCCGAGAGACTGTCACTTATCAACCTTCCAAATCGATGCCCGGCACAAGGACGGATTTCCGACAAGAAGCCCAAATAACTGCCATGTGCAGTGGATGGCAGAAGGTTAAAAACAAAATCGAAGATGTCAGCATCGAAACGTTTAGTCAGAACGCAAAGAAGGGCCGAGAAGGCTTCGAAGCCGTGTTAGAGATGAGCAGGCGGGTTTTCTCAGAACATAAGGAGATGGAATCCCAGCAACGAGCGGTTCAATAGTTAATCTCAACCGACATCCACTTACGACGATACCCCCCCACCGAAATTTCTTTCAGGCGAAGTACCTGATTTTCATTCAGATGACTTCCCCTCTCACTCTCTTTTGATTTGACCGGAGTTTTACGGACCATGAGCGGCTTCTTGTGTTCTTGTTTTATTATTATCATGTCTTCGTCCAACGGCTACCAAAAATGGGGAACGGCGCTCTAGAAATTTTTTTTGCTGTTGAGCATATATATTTAATGAGCGTTTTGTATTTGTTTATAGATACTTTGGATTCATTAAAAGTATGGATTGTACATATATCACCAAGATACTCCTGTTTTCTGTTTTGAAGAACAAAATATATTGTTTTATTAGACTCGAAATAAACGAATCCAAGGGTATCTCATGCATAAGCAATATTCGGCCAAGTATAACAACGATATAAATTAAACAACAATACTGTGCCAAGTATTTAACAACAAGGATATCCCAGGTGAATTAAAGAAGCACCGCAAAAAATATAAAAGACAAAAAAAAATTCAAATCTAGCCTAACAAACCACCTAGAACCACACGACTGACACCAGCAATTTCACTTTTAACGCCTGTTCGACTCGAATCTTCAAACTCTCTTACAAGACTGGATACAATGAGTTTCCGTAGCTTTGCATCAGCCTTTGTAAACAATTCATTCAGGTGGACCGAACAAACGGTAGGGCTGGTGACAAGGATGGTTAGCCTTGTGTAACAATCAATCAGAACATCACATAAGGTCGCAAAGGTTTCGAAATAATCGGGATCAAACGGTAAAGTAGGGGTCAGAAGGTAGGTGTATTCTTCCCCGGGCAATAAGTCGGAGGATTCAGCGCCAGACGGAAATGCAGAAACGGTAGAGGCTGCATTGGTCGAGGAGGCCACGTTTCCCATGGCTTTGATATCGGAATGATCGCTGGCCTGCATGGGCAAGCCGATTTCGTTGGCCGAACTAGCTCGTCTAGCCTTTGTAGAGGTATGGGCTGATCTTTTGAACATCTGGGGTAGTCTGGCTCGAGCAAGAGACGAGCCAGTGCCACCATCAGCAGGATGCATTTGTTGGAAGGTTTCGAATTCCAACAGCAAAGCATTCAGAGCCTTTAGATATTCTATCAAACTCGAACCGACGTCTAGGATGGGGGGTAGAGAGAGACCCAGGAAGAGATAGTTGATCCCACGGCGGGTGAGTTTACGTTTTTCAAAGTAGGGTAGACGATATAGGTCGGCTTTGGAGAAGTGAAGGGTATTGAACCAGTATACTCGGCCATCGTGTCTAATATTCCGATTCTTAATTTTAGTATTGTATGTGGTGGATGGCGGGAAGGGGAGAGGGAAAGGACATGAGTATCAACTCACGCATTTCGAATATAATCTAGCGTTTGTATTCGTTTGGAGGCGGTATCGTGGATATGGTTATAGACGGCGGCAGCGCTCTGAGGCCCGAATGCACCACCACCAGAGATGGGAGGAGGGATTCCCGAGATGGAATTATATCCCTGAACAGATTCAAGTGCAGAAGGCACAGCGTGAGCAACTTTGGCACGAGGAGGAGGGATATCTTTCCCGCTAGCAGACGAGGGAGAGACCACCGGGGGAACCGGGCCCACCATGACCATCATCTTGGGCAGATTTCACAAGCACACAGGAGGATGGATGGATAGTGATGGCAATGATATTGATGGGAATGGGGACAGGAATGGGATGGGAATGGAACTGACTGACCTTGGAGGGTACGGGCTTGACATCCGGGTCAATGCCGGTGAGAAGTACGGCTGGCATTATCCGCCAGGGGTTCTGGCCCTGGTGCTCCAGGTTGACAGGAGATAGATTCTGGCTTGGGGAGTTTAGAATTTACGAGGGGGTAGGGTGGAAGGCGCGGCGAGGCGAGGGGAGTGAGAGAGAGGCAAGGCCAGGATGACCAGGAGTTGAGTTTACCAAACTTATTCACCGACTAGGGGGGATCGCTGGGCAGGCTAGGGGATCTAGGAGGGTCTAGTAGGTCCCAAGACAGCCTAACAGAAGCCTAACAGAGCCTATTAGAGCCTATCACAGCCTAACTAGCTGAAAGAAGAAACCCCAGGCCCAGGCCCACGGTAAGCGCCTTACCGTTTTATTGACTATTGTTTACGCGCTGCAGTGTGGAGCGGTAATTTTACCGGTACGCGTGTGTCCCCTGGACCTCCCGCTCTTCTTCTCCCCCGCTGCGGCCCCTCTCCAACCACTAATGCTCCTAATACGCCTAATACTCCCTAATACTCACCTAATACTCACCCTATTACTCACTAATACCGGGCTTTTGTTTTGCTTTCTCGCCGATCCGAATCTCTTGCAGAACTTCTCTTCTAACCGACCTCCCTTCATTTCCTCACTTCCCAAACAATTCCACCCCCCTCACACCCACTCCGATTAGTTATTCCCGTTCACTTGCTCATTCGTTTACGATGGGTCCGCATTTTGAACGCGGCTCGACCCCTCAATCAGGTCAATGGCCCGTTGATCCCCAAGAAGATGTCCCCGTCAGCAAAGACACCATCTGGGTTGATGGCTGTTTCGATTTCAGCCACCACGGTTCGTGCGCAAACTAGTGGACTTGTCCTGCATGCGAACTCTTCGTAACTTGATGAAACTGTAAACTTTAGGCCATGCCGGAGCAATGCTACAGGCTCGTCGCCTGGGCAAAGAGTTGCTCGTAGGTGTCCATTCCGATGAGGAAATCGCCGACAACAAAGGCCCAACCGTCATGACCCTGGACGAACGGTCCGTATTTATTCTTGATTCTTTCTTCATATTTTACAATTGACTCATTTTGTATTGATATTCTTTCTCTCGTGCTATTAAAGCATCGCTGCCGTTGATGCCTGTCGCTGGTCGACCAAGTCAATCCCATATGCCCCTTATGTTACCTCCCTCTCGTGGATTTCCCATTACGGCTGTCATTACGTTGTACACGGCGATGATATCACCTCAGACAGCAATGGAGACGATTGCTACCGATTCGTCAAGGCAGCTGGACGCTTCTTGATCGTTAAACGCACCCCAGGCATCTCTACCACCGACCTCGTCGGCCGCATGCTCCTGTGTACCAAGACCCATTTTATAAAATCCTTACCTGCCCTCCTTGCTGGCAAAGAAGGTCCTGGAAGCCCAGAGGAATTGGAGAAACTTGGCAAAGACCATTTCCAAAGGATTAAGGATTATGCTACAGATGAATCTGGCTTGAATCCCGGCTCCGAAGTTTGGATCTGGCAGCATCCCTCCGGCTCTAAGTCCACCTCCTCAATCACACCACATGGTCCTTCTACAACCGTTACCAGCAACAACCAATTCTTCGAACGTCTTGTACAAGGGAAACCTCCCAGACCCGGCCAGAGGATTGTCTATGTCGATGGTGGCTTTGATCTATTTTCATCAGGTCACATCGAATTCCTTCGCCAGGTCCACACCATAGAAGCTGACCAAGGCGCAGAGCGTGGATGGTTTGAGCCTGAAAATGTTTCCAGAAGGATAAAAGAGCAAGGGGAGGATTATGGCCCCGCTTATGTCGTTGCGGGCGTACATGATGATGAAGTGATAAACCACTGGAAAGGATTAAACTATCCCATCATGAATATATTTGAGCGAGGCCTCTGTGTCCTTCAATGCCGAGTTAGTTCACACACACCTTATATTCTGAATCCCACCCCAGACTTTCGAATGCCTTCATGACTAACACTGCTACTTGCAACAACAGTATGTACATGCGGTACTATTCGCCGCGCCATTTACACCCACTGAACAATACCTTAGAAGCTTTCCATTCGGGATGCCTGATACTGTGTATCATGGACCTACGACATTTATCCCCTTAAATTATGATCCATATGAGGAACCCAAAAAGCTAGGCATTTTCAAAGAGATTAATAGCCATCCGTTCCAGCATGTCAATGCTGGTGAGATCGTGCAACGTATCATGAAAAGCAGAGAAGCCTTTGAAAAGCGACAGCAGGCCAAACTGCTAAAAGCTCTAAACGAGGATGAATTAAAACGACGAGAGAATGATTCAACCATTTAAATCACGATAGTGTGTATATACATCACTAATCATATAGATATAGATACATAGTTTTATTAGCGATACCATTGGTTCAACCCGCAATGGAACATGAATATTTAATTGAGTTTCATAACAAACCCATATTGGTATGATAGTCCGTCCACCTAGCCATGGGTGAGCAGCTTACTCGCAAGCTGACACACTTCTTCCCGTTGTTTACGCTTCTGCTCCCTGGATTTCTGCATTTCCGAACTGTGTAAGCGACAGAGAAGCTTTAGCAAAAAAAGCGCAGAGATACCCTCTCACTTACTTTCTGTTGCAACTTCAACTGCTTGAGTGTATCCGCAGTCAATGCCAATATCTCTTTGTCATACTTATCCATCAACTCCACCATCGCCACTCGGCCGTGATCTTGTTTAATAAAAACCTCCTCGGCCCCGCTCACTTTGTTCAATACCTTTTGGCTTGTGATCAATGGTAGTTTGGCTTGTTTAAAACCTAGCACTTCCACCATCAAACATAATATCTCTTCGTGAACTTGGTGCCATTCATCCCATAATTGATTCAAACCCCGTTCCTCACTGAGAACCGTGTTCAAACCATCCCGATGCTGGGCTGGGAGCAGAAATTGTGGGTTGGCAATCAAATCCTGGAGTTGCTTCATGGTCGATTGGAAAGGGCGTGCTTTTTCGGCCAAAGTAGCGGCTGTATCGTCAAGATATTTTGTAGCCGTCCGTTCGGCGTTTTCCAGCTCGCTGGTTAGCTCCTCCGCAAGCTCATCTTGCGTGGCATTGATTAAGTCTAGGGAGATAAAATAAACCAGGGAAAAAAGGTGACTTGCGTTAGAGAGTATGTCCTTTCATGCTGGGAGCCAGATCTCACCACCCACCAACAAAATCGCTTAAAGCATCCTCTTGGTGCACTATATCTTCCTTTCTGTCATAATAGAGCTGTCTTTCCCTCGTGATCCGGCCTCTTTGAAGTTTTGAAGAAGACGCATGAGTATTTGTGGTGGGTCTATTTAGATCGAACTTTGCTCGTTCAAAAGGGCCCCTTTTTCGCAAAGTTAATTGCATTGGTGGCCTAATACCATATTGTGCAAGCCGACGGCGAGGTTTGGCCATTGTCTCTTGTAATGTTTTGTTTTTGCAGCAAACGAAACTAAGAAGAAAGATTTTCGAAACCCCGTTGAGGTCTATCTTGGAGTTGGGCAGAATGGGGGATTTCCCAATTGGGATGGAGCTTTTCTTGCAACGCCAACTCTCTAATTTACATGGCCTAGATATGTATGTATGTACATTCAAAGCTCAATATATCCTGCTGTTTGGATGCTAGGTAGGGAAGTACGTAGATCAGAACAAATGAGATAGCCACCCTATGACTCCCAATACACACCTTTGTACCTAAAAAAGACAACGAGGTTCAAGAACAGCTTAGAACTCCATGGGTATATATATCTGATCGTACATGGGACATGCAGTCCGGGTTTTCTGTGCCATCTTGATAAAAACTCGCTCAATAAATAGAACGACGACTTATTTTTCTGATGCCACAAGCACCCCCTTCTCTTCCAGCATTTTCGACAGTTCTCCGTTCTGATGCATGGATATTAAAATATCACACCCGCCAACAAATTCCTTCTCGACGTAAAGCTGTGGTATCGTTGGCCAATCCGAATATTCCTTAATACCTGCATTTAATACGAATTAGCCCCAGAGGTCCTGATATTCGACAGTGTTCGGATACACGACGGGGGCTAAATACCCTGCCTTAATTCCGCATCCTCTAGCACGTTAAAGGCCGTGAACTTCTTAGGATCCAATCCTTGCAGCCCCAGAATCTGGATACTGGCTCTAGAAAATCCACATTGGGGTGTTTCTGGTGTGCCTTTCATAAACAAAACAACGGGCGCCGAGGCCACGGCTTTATCAATGGCAGCTCTGGTTTCGCTGGAAAGTAATCGTATTTGCAACGGACCCAGCCGGGATGTGTAGAATGCTGTGCAGCGACCTGCGGTTGGCAGGCGGGCGAATCTAGAAAACTATCTCATGGCCACACTGTTAAGCTAGGTTGACTAAAGTTGCTAGAGTATTCGAGGGAAATCGAGATCTTACCATCGACGTCGGGTTCCGGAAACTCATTCTGCCTGTGATTCTGATCCAATTTATACCGTGCTTTCCGTTGATGTGCTGATTGTGACTTATTTATTATTCTTAATCGCATGATTCATGATTGGATCATAGAAAAATGAGAGGATTACTAAGCGGGTCGTTGTCATGTCTTTGATATTGGGATTCATACTCCATAATATGATCCAGATAACTAAGTATATTTTTCTCCTTGTTGAAATCAGTGGTGACAGGGAAATCTACCTAGAATATACGGCTAGAATTTAGCAAAAAAGCAAAGAGCTCTCTCTTATTCTAGCGTTGTTGTTTTAAAACACCCTGGAAGCCTCGGCAAGTAGTGAACTATCTTCAACAAGCCTGTCATTTCAACAGCTGCGTGCACGTTTAGCGCTTATCTCATACGCAGCCCCCCATCCGAAGCAAGATAATTTCCAAAATACAATACTATAGGCAGGTGTTCGATGTTCCCTTCCAATGTCGCTTTCTGGATATTATTTTCCTTATCTCCTGAGAGTCGCCTGATAACCTAGTTAACTACTGTGCATGACGTCGTAAACTAACACACCATACAGCCCACCTTCATCAAACGATTGATCGGAATTAAATCACTATCATTCTACCATTAACTTACTAGAACACACAGTTAACACTGTCAAGAATGAGTGAGAACGCAAATGAAATCGAACTTGGGCCAAAGTTTGCCGCAAGTGATTATACCAACGATGGGAAGACACATGTGTTGCTCTCTGCAACTGGCTCGGTTGCGACGATCAAACTGCCCAATATCATAGAGGCATTGGGGAGACACAAGGAATTTTCCATACGTGTGATCTTAACACAGTCGGCAGAAACTTTTCTTGGAGGTCAAAGTGCCGAACAACCCACTTTACAGCAACTTAGGCAAATGGATGGTGTTGATGGGATATATCTGGATAGGGACGAATGGATCGATCCATGGGTTAGGAAAAATAACATATTGCACATAGAGCTACGGAGATGGGCCGATGCGCTGCTAATTTCCCCACTATCTGCCAATAGTCTGGCCAAAATTACAATGGGAATAGCGGACAACCTATTACTCTCAGTTGTTCGGGCTTGGGATACGTCAGGAACAATTGATATCCAGAAGAAACGGAGGCCCCGGATTTTCTTGGCCCCGGCTATGAACACGGCAATGTGGAGGCATCCGCTCACGGCAAAGCAAATCGGCCAGCTAGAGACAAGCTGGGGGTCCGATAACGGTTGGATTACTGTACTGATGCCAATGGCGAAGGAGCTTGCTTGCGGCGATGTGGGTGATGGTGCAATGCAGGATTGGAGGGAAATAGTCAAGGCTATTGAAGAGTATTTTGCTATATAGTACATTATGTAGATATTTTTTCTCGCGCTCTCCCCCTCTTTTAAAGCGGTGTTGCTATCTCTATTTCATCCTCAGCTTGGTTATATCTACGAGAAACATAATCTCCGAGAAGTCCAAGAGAGATAGTCCCTCCAGTGAACCAGCAACCGTATCTGAACCACCACCAACAGTTTTTGGGGTCTGTTAACTCCACGCGCCAGATCATGGTTGCTAGAGAGACTGCTGCCCCTCCACAGCTACCAACAAAGAAAATTGGTCCTGCACCTGAATATACACCTGCGGCCGCAAGTAGCCCAATCTGAGCTAGTGCAAGGCCTGACATGATAGTTTTGCTGTTATCTATGTGAGCCAAGGCAATAGACTTTATGCCAGCCGCGGCATCGTCTCGTACGTCCATATGTGCGTATATTGTGTCATAAAGTATTACCCATGCTATGCAGCTAGAGTACAGTGCAGCGGCCGTCTTGAGAACTTCAACATTACCCAAGATATCTACTCCAAGTGCAGGAAAGCCCATTATCGCGCCCCATGAGAATGTGAGGCCTAGAACAAACTGGGGATAATTGGTCACGCGTTTGGCCAGCGGATACGCAGTGACAAAGAGCAAACTTGGGATTCCGTACCACAAGCAGGAGGTAGGAAACTGAAGCAGCACACCCAACCCTGTGACCAGCTGAGCGCCGGTGAAAAGAACCGCGTTTTTGGGTGTTACGGCCTTTCGGGCAATAGGTCGAAACTTTGTTCTCCGAACATGAGGATCCAAATCACGGTCCCAAAGATCATTAATTGTACATCCTGCGCCTCTCATAATCAAGGCACCGGTAAGAAACAAGCCTGAGAACCAGGCGACCTCCAAGGGCGTGCTCATGGGCATAGCCAAGGGTGCGGCAAGGAGGGTCGAGAAAAGGCATGGAAAATATAAATAATATGTCCCGGTGGGTTTGTCGAGGCGAATCAGCTCCGCGTAAGGAATCCATGATTTCGGAAGCGAAGCAACAACGCCCTTGGTCGGCAATGAATACCTTGCTATGTCTTTGGTATCTGTTTCGACGGGAGTGGAAAAGTGGTGTCGCGGAACAAGGCTTAACTTGGATGCTGGTTGCCGAATGAGAGAGGTAAGGGGGGAATTGGATGGCCTCCCTAGTCGCAGGGGATAGCGAACGGCCATGCGACGGGCAACGGCACATCCATTCTTAATATTATGAAAGGTAGCGGGCGACATTTAGATTTCGTATCATCTCAACTCTCACAATTCTACTCCGTATGCTAGTTGCCAAGGTACCTGCATAAGCCGACCAATTTTCATTCACTCACGGTACGCAGGAATGAGACATACCAGAACCTTCCACCAATGCCGGGTTTTATTCACTCCATACCCAAGACCACTACCGACTGTCTCTTGAACTGCCAATTGACTAGAGAGAGAGAGAGAGAGAGAGAGAGAGAGAAGAAAGTAAGAAATTTGGAAGCTCAGGAACTGGTCTAATCACGTGTCAGGGTCCATCCACTTTCTGCTGTTTGGTTCCACCATCGCATCCAGGAAGCTCCAAAAGGACGAACAAGAACTCCCTTGAACGATGAACTGATAACTAGTTGCATCCCCCCAAATTTACTCCTCCATCATACGAAGCTTGATTTGATGCTACTATGCCATAAATTTCATGCCCGGGCTACAGCTTCCCCGCGCGGCTTTCGAGCCCATTTCTCCAGACCTTGATCTATCTGCCCTGGTTGAATCCACACCTAACTTTGAGTATGCCGTCCGAATACATTGTGCCGCCATCGAACAACAAGGTATTCGAAACTTTGAAAAGTTGGTACTTCTACATGTAATCCAAGGCGGAAAACCCCTTGTAGTCGAGGGATACCAGGATTACCTAGAAAGGTGGATTTTCTCGCCTCAGTGGTTGAAGGATAACCATGGCAGTAAAGGTACGCTCTTCCAATTCTCTTGTTCTCTCGATATGGTTTCTATCCCCTTTTTTAACCTAGGAAACTAGTTGAAAATGCGAGAGATATCACCAAGAAAACATACGTGCCTTTAACTATCCAACATTATTTATCAAGCCTTGCCGGTCTCGCTAGCCAGTGGAATCCTACTAACTACAAAGACCCCGATCTTCAACGCCTATACCTAAAAGATATTGATTGTCCCCCAGTTTGGCAAGAAAAATTGAAGGATCTTTTACCCCTGTTTCTTTATTATCTTAACGAGTCAACCGCTGATAATTCTAACTCGATGACAAATGGTTCAGGGCAAGTAGCGCGAGCAGGTGATTTAATGAGCAGCTTGCCATCAGAGATGAGGGCAGAAAACCTCATGTGCTATATTGGCCATGAAGGCACATATACTCCTTCTCATCGGGAAATGTGTGCCACGCTAGGACACAACATTATGGTTGAGGCTTCGACTGGCGCGATGGAAAATGGCAATCCCACATCCCCAGGTTCTTCAATATGGTTTATGACTGAATCGAAAGACCGCCATCTTGTTTCTGAGTACTGGTTATCAACTTTGGGTCACGATATCGAGATCGAAGATCACTTCGCTCAGATCAATGCTTGGAAATCTGCCCCCTTCAAGACTTATGTGGTCGAACAGAAAGCTGGCGACTTTATTTTGATCCCACCTCTTGCTCCACATCAGGTATGGAACAGAGGGACTAGGACTATGAAAGTGGCGTGGAATAGAACAACAGTTGAAACTCTAGAATTAGCCCTGAACGAGGCCCTACCCCGAGCACGAATGGTCTGTCGAGACGAACAATACAAAAACAAAGCACTCGTTTACTTTACACTACAGAAATATGCGGATCTTCTAAGTGTTGTCAATCCAACCCATCCTCCTCACTCCGCAGCTCGTTTAATCAAGGACTTCCGGACCCTATTTTCTCTGTTTACGAAGATTCTTCTTTCGGAGAGCTTTTCGATATCCGAACCTAGAAACATCGAGCTTATACCCTTTTCAAGCAACATTACCTGTTCATATTGTCGGGGTAACATCTTCAATCGCTTTCTGACCTGCACTTCTTGTATTGGACAGTTCCCCAACGGCGAAGATGACACATTCGACGTATGCATGGAATGTTACGTGATCGGCAGAAGCTGTGCTTGTGTTTCTAAACTAAAGTGGGTAGAACAGTTTCGCTGGAAAGAACTTACTACCACACATGAAAATTGGAGAAATTTATTGGACCAGTTTTCGGATCCTACTAACCCCCTGCAACCCTTAGCGACAGAGAAAGCTGGATTGGAAACTAAAACCCTTGCTGAAATTTGTCAGGAAGAATTAAGGCGCCGCCCATGGGTTGATGTAAAGAAAGCGAGTAACGGAAATGCCGAAGACGAAGGTGATCATAACGATCAAAAACGAAAAAGAAAGATCAGCAAGGCTGATAAGGCGAAATATGATCGATGCCATATTTGCGGGCCCATACTAAAATGGAAACTGGCTAGCTGCACCCAATGTAACTTGCGTTACTGCTATGGTAGCCTATTCAGAGCTTTCGATATGAACCCACTGACAGTCCTAGAGCAACGGAATTGGAAGTGCCCCCGGTGCCTGAAGATATGTTCTTGTGGAAGTTGTCAGAAGAGAGACCCCTCTATAAAACCGTTTGTCCCTAGCGGAACCAGGATTGGGCATGATACTCGGAAGGTAGCTGACCCAAGAAGCATTGAATGCCTCGTCGATTTTAGCCATTCCAATCTTTTCTGGTTGAAGAAATTCGGTGACCACCCTGAAGATACTCAAGTAAGTCGCGGAATGAAGCAGAGGATTGAGGAAGCGGCAAGAGCCAAAACAGATGACCCAATACTTGAAGATCACGATATGCATCCCGACGAAAACGAGGTCGTACACCCGGATAACGGATTTAGTATTCCAAGCAACGCTGTTTTTCGGGACAATATGACTGATCAATATCAGCCTACCGAGAACATAACATTCGAGTATCCTGACCCGAATTCCCAAAACCTAACCGCGCAATATCCCCCCGCGATTGACCCCAGTCTCCTAAACCCCATCCAAATACCAGACGATTTTGACGAGCCAAGATCCGAGTCTGATGCCGTACCAATCGACCCCAGCCTTGAAAGCAGTCTTTTACCGAAGAAACGACGTAAGACTGTTGATGACGATTTCGCACCAGGTAAACGGCTAGCTAGAAATTTACGATCTACAACAAGAAAGGCCGTAACTAGGCATAGCGCGCCAAAAGATAAGGACAGGAATGAAAGCGAAGAATCGCAAGCAAGTGAGGATGAGCCTCGGCAACTTCGGGCACAGCCTCAGCTTCGGCCTCGGAATTTACGGGCTCGCCCAAATCCTGTGAAGCAAAAACCTCCTGTTGTATCAAAAGCCCGGGCAACTATCTTTCCGGCTAAAAATATACCACCGCCGGACTCGGATAGTGCTCGGGTATCTTCTAGCGATTTGATATCTTCCGACTCAGTGGTATCCTCAAGGTTACCGTCTCCGGCTGTTACTACAACAGCCAAAAAAAATAAAATGGCTAAGCTGCAAGCGATGCGATGGGCAGAAGGGAATGATGATAGTTTTGAAATTGATGCTTGGGAGTAATATGGGAATTGTATGGAATTGGACGGCGCAGAAGGTGTAATATTTCATGATAAGGTTGACGGTGCTTTTTTGCTATTTACAAATGCAATATTGAAATTGCCATTCTGGTATTTCGGAACGTGCCAGTAAGAAGTCCGGAAATTATTTTATTCTACTGACAACAAAAGTCTAATCAGATGTTTTATATTATTCATCTTGTCCCATTGCAAGTATCGTATCCCAAAAGAATAATTCTACATAACATATCATACTATGGATACCTCATTGAGAATCCAGGCTCATGCTCCTTTATATACGTAGCGTAAGCGTGCCAGTTCTTCCACATCGACAGAAGCCATCGAGTTGTGAGCAAAAACCACCGAGATTAAAAGTACTTGTGCATAAGGAACTAGTTAGTCATTTTCATACTCCGGATATGCTTTTCTTGCGGAGGCCTGAACTTACTCAGGGGTATAAGGTACAACATGTACTGGTGGTTGTTCATCTCATCCTGGCTGGCTGAGTATCCCACAACAGCAACAACGAGACAAATGACGCCATTAGCCCAAAGAATATATTCACCCATAGGATTGGTTTGTAGTTTGAGGTTCAACATGGGATCTGGCTTTGCTTGTTTCCGGCCATATTGTGATATCGGCCCATACTTTACGTAGACCGCAGTGCTGACGAGAGAACAAAATGCCAGCATAGAAGCTAGTCTATCTTTGAAACTCGATGTACTTGACAAAATGGTGGGTATATAAGCTATAGTTGCAAGACAAGGCATCAAGAAGAGTATAAACTATATCTCAATTTATCAATATTGAGCTTTCATCGGACTGTGATGTCAAGAAGAACCATACCAGGTAGAGAGTGTTCTGCCGTTCA
This sequence comes from Myotisia sp. PD_48, assembly GCA_032988175.1. Classification (NCBI taxonomy): domain Eukaryota; kingdom Fungi; phylum Ascomycota; class Eurotiomycetes; order Onygenales; genus Myotisia; species Myotisia sp. PD_48. Next base: position 34,010 of record JANTQB010000010.1, read on the forward strand.
TTTTCGCCGTGAAAGCGTTCTATCAGGGCCTCTTGCTCTACAAGTTCCGGTTCATTTAATACTTGTTATCCTCCATCAGCTTAAGGGATGATAAGAATGATTCTACCTTGATCATCGAGGTCTTCACGCTGATCTTCTTCTATTGGAGAGTCGGGGTATCGAAAGGCCTTTCGCAGACGTGCCGGCTGCATGATTCTTATGGATACAAAAAGAGGCTTCCCACTCCTCTATACCAAGTTCAGTTCAATGTTATTATTATTATTATTCTTATAACTATTAGTTAAAACAGTTGGTTGTTGAATTGAATCAACAACAGCTTTATCGATAATATGGACATCACGTGATTGCTGTACAATTTCTCGTTGAAAGTTGAATTTGGAGAAAGACGGAATGCAAGCAGAGAGAAAACAGAACAAGAAGGGTTAAAGGTAGAAATATCTTCTCATAGCTATGAATTCGACTCGAGCGATACGATTGTTTGCAAGACCTGCGCGGTCACACTGCACCAGACTTGTTCCCCGCCGCACCCTCATCGAAGCCCCATCACCCAACAGCGGCCCTCTACTCTCTCGCCGAGCAGATCGCGAACTACCCTCAATCCAGTCGCAACGAAAATGGCTTCGATCCATTCCGATTTTCCTCGCTGTCATTGGTGCCGCCACTTTGGGCATGTTTAATTACCAGAAGTCTTCATCCAGTGTCGTCAATAGCACATTGTATGCCTTACGGTCTTCGCCAACAGCCCGCAAATTGCTCGGGGACGAGATCTACTTTGCACAGAAGATCCCATGGATTAGTGGGGAAATGAACCAGCTTCATGGACGTATTGATATCTCCTTCAAGGTGAAGGGAACCCGCGCGCAGGGGAGAATGCGCTTCAAGAGCACACGAGAGAGCAGATTAGGCTATGTAAGAGAGAAAGCTCCCAATCGTGTTCCGATTAAAGATGGTCTGTGCTAATGTATGAATTTATTCACAGTTCCGCACTCAAATTTGGAGTCTTGAATTAGAAGATGGTACACTGGTTCAACTTCTAGACGAAACCGATGGTGATCCGTTTGATAGTTCGCTTAATTAGAGCGGTGAAAAGAGAAAGTACAGACCTCTTACGGCTGTGGAATACGCTGTACATTAATTTATATCCCCCTCTCTTTACTGTCTGGGTTTTATTTTATATACTATGCAGGGCGTTATGGGACCAATGATTGTAATATAGAGGATATATGGACGGTAGTAATTCCATTGCTACCACTCAATCGATACATAACCAATTATCATAAGACAAAAAAACTCCATTTTCCGCAAAGCTATATTGTACAAATAGGCAAGAGGAAACCCATTTCTAAAATGAAAAAGTGAAAAAAAGATCGGCATATCCTTAATTGGTGGTAGTTGTTGGTTCAGGAATCTTTGGCCATGGTTTCTTTATCGCATCCTGGATCTGGACACACCGTCCCTTTGGGCCAGCGACGCTACCTATATAGCAGAAAAGAAAACAAATTAGCAACAAATTGAGATGGTATCTTAATTAGGGAAAACCACTCACCCTTGATAACAACGATCCCCTTTTCAGCGTCGACTTTGAGCACCTTCATATTCTGCAAAGTGACTTGCTCGTTTCCCATATTCCCCGGCATTTTTTTCCCGGGATACACTCTGGAACCACCACCCTGTGACGGGGCCGTAGATCCCAGCGATCGATGCACCAAACTGACACCGTGACTACGATCTTGCCCATGGAAACCATGCCTCTTCATACCACCCTCAAATCCCATGCCCCTACTATGCGATCGGATATCCACAAACTGACCTTCCAGGAACCAATCGGCATTAATTATCGACCCGATCGGAAGCAAGCCGGTGTCATCTTTGACTCTAAATTCTAGTAGATAGCGTTTTGGCGGGACCCCGTTGGCGCCAAAATGGCCCAGCATCGGCCGGGTAACATTGCGCTGGTTCTTGGACCCGGAGCCCACCTGGACGGCAGAGTAGCCGTTTTTTTCCATCGTCTTGTGCGAGACTACTTGCACGGCATCTAATTGGAGAATTGTGCAGGGCGTTCGCACGCCAGTCTCTGGGTCGTAGATGGCCGTCATGCCCTTCTTGATGGCGAGCGCGCCGGTTCGGAGAGGAGTGGTTGCCGCTTTACGCTGGAGGGCTACCACAGGGTGGGAAGAGAGGGTTGGCAGGCCGAGATGTGGTGCAAATGGGTGATGTTTGGGGGGATATTGTGACTTGATGCCGAAAAATCTGGCGGAGGTGATGGTCGATTTGGGAGCGAGGATGCGCCGGACGCTGGGTCCAGCTAGCCGTGGAGGCATGTTTTGTGAGTTCCAAACCGCCACGAAGCGATTCCTGGAACAATTGGTGTGTGCAAGTTGGATTAAACGGGGGGTGGAATGAAGACAAGCAAAAAAAAAAGCGATTCGAGCTTCTTTTCGAGATAGAGGAGGGAGAAGGTTAAGCCGCCAAGCGCCAAGCCCTTTGTAGGCAATGTTGAATAAATAAAAAGGCTTTCTACATCTCATTCAATACTTAGTTAGATATTAATTTTACTTAGCTGTCAACGCTCGTTAATACCTAATAAGTGCTACCATCTGACACCTCTCCCGATCTCAAGGATGATGTCCTTGCACAGACTGGCCCGAAGGCCTATACCCGGGCTATTCCCACTCAGATCAACACCCTTACGCCAGCCCTTCCAATCCTCCATTCACAATCTCTCCCGACCCTCCCAGCAAGCTACCACTCTTCCACGATATCGATACTCTAGAATATTCACTCGTTTCAACTCGACCGGGCCTGCCCCCCCTCCACGTCCCTCATTTTCTCAGCGCATGCGCACGTTGTCCCGCGAATACGGCTGGTCCGCAGTAGGCATCTACTTCTTCCTATCTGCGCTAGATTTCCCGTTCTGTTTTGCAGCTGTTAGACTACTTGGTGTCGAGCGCATCGGACATTACGAACATGTTATTCTCGAGAAGGTGAAAGGTGTGTTGGGCTCGTGGTATCCGTTTGGGCAACACAATTCGAACCCCGCGGAGGTGGTGGAGAACCCGGCTTTGGACGCAGGTGATGTGCTTGTTCAAGATGCGGGCTTGGAGAGACATGTTCCTAAGGGAGAAGCGAGTACGTGTACTCCGGATCAATATTTATAAAAAGGATGAGTAAATTGGGCTAATGCGGTTCGATTTTTGCTACTATAGGTATATGGACACAACTTGCGCTCGCTTATGCGATTCATAAAAGTTTCATATTTATTCGCGTTCCATTGACTGCCGCCATAACGCCCAAGGTGGTCAAGACGCTGAGACGGTGGGGATGGGATATAGGCAAGCGGAAACCAAAAAGCGGATGAGAGGATATAGTCAGATTGTGAGTGGAGGGTTTGATACACATCTACGAGTGTAAGATTATTGTGGTTTAAGAGAAAATTAAAGAGGGAGGGGGTTTTTGATGGCGTTCGAAGTAGAAAGGAATTAGCCCTGTTTTTATTTTGCACTTGGTTTCCTTTCGCTAGGATTTCTTACTTTGGAGTTGGTTCTGTATGTTATAGATAGAAGATCTCTTCTAAGTTTAGACATAGGATTATTGTATATGAACAAAATATCATGATTACTTTTCAGTCTCTGTTTTACAAGCAGTTTCTTTTCCGCAAATCATCCAGACCAGATTCTATCCCTAGAATTTTCAACATCAATAAATATAGCTCAACGTTTCGGCATGTACGCATAGATATACCCGCTAAACACCACAAATACCATGCAGGAATCTTGAGAGAGTATCACGGTATTTCTTAAAAAGTATATCAGGCAGGTAAAATTTTTTGCTTAGGTGAGCGAATAAAATCAAGGAAAATTTATTTCTGAGATCCCGAAATTTAGGAACCGATGCGAGTCGAGTCAGGTTGAGAAGAAGAGGACTGGTCGACATCACATATCAATGGAATCATTAAATCGCAAAATGCCCGTGTCTCTCATCACACCGTTAACCCCTCCAGGCATCTCAAATAATCTTCGGCCTGTGTCAAATCCAAGACTCCCTGATACCATCGAGGCACTTGGCTGCTGTCTATCAGTAATTTCATCGGACATATCTGCAACCAAAACGAGACCTAATTCTTGTATCGATTCGACAAGAGAGGGCATGGCATTCTGAGCATAGTGATGTTAGAATATGAACAGCATAAAAGTAGATATCGGGGGTTTAACATACCAATAAACTTGATCTACACATCAAACCCATGAGATTATTACTCTGAGCAATTCGGGCAGATTCTTTGATGGAAAGCGATGATCTCCCGCTGCATTGTATATTTGGGCGCGAAGTAATTGAATCTCGCGTTAAATGCTGCGCCTGCCCTAAATCGTTGCACAGGAGCACAGGATCTAAAAACGAGCAAGGAAGAAGGGTTAAAATCAAAAGAATAAAAAAAGGCTGTTATGGTAGGTGATAACTTACAATTCGGTTGTTTCCAATTCAAAGCGATACAGATATTCGGATTATATGAGGTGAACACGAGAGATCGCATAAAATCAGGGTTATTCCGTCTCGTTGTTCTGGCATGATTAAAAACTTGGGTAATAATGGCGTCGGCGAAAATATTGATGTCAGCTGAATCGGTCAGGCCTAATTCTTTTGCTTCAAGTGGTGAGGGGTATAAAATGCATAGATTCAGGCTGATACTAGTTGGGAGGTGGATTAACAGTTCTTCGAGAGGTAAAAATGACGTGGCTAGCAGTCGATGTGCTTGTGAAATGTCATCAATCGACATGATCTCCAATGAATCCAGCAGAGAGAAATCCCGGGATTGCCTTTGGGAACCGACTTCTTTGCCGATAGAGGTAAACTCTGCAGCTGACAGGCGTGATATTGGTATCTTAATCCCGTGGTAGTTGATGGTAAATTCAGGATAAAGCACGGGAATTTTATCGCGCGTCAACTGCACGAAGACCTGGATATAGTCACCAGAAAGGCTAGATCCTGTGACTTGGGCAGTATGGTCAGAATCCAATGCACTAGTTGCCTTCCAATAGGTTGCAAAATGTGTTATTTCAAGTGGATCGCCGTAGTATGGTTTTATAACCTGGAACTTGAACCTGATTTCTCCGATAGCTCGAAGCCTCGGGTCAAAGACTGGCAAACAGCAATGTCCCGAGTTGCGGCCATCATTTTGAAAGACATCAGGCAAAGCAACTGTTTTGGCTATTACTTTCGAACCAAAAGTAGGGAATATTTCGAAATCGATGGCGAAGTTTTCGAGCTTATCTATGTGAAAGGGGATAGACCGGGATTCTTCTTGCAAAGGAAGTATTATATTTCGGGGGATGAGATCGGTTAATTTGGAAGATATCGTCAATCGGGCAGCAGCATATCGCCCAGTTTGGTAAAATGTGATGGGGTCAGTGTAAGGGTCGAATTCGATTTGGACAAAGGTTTTATTGTCGAGGAAGTTATGTCCATAGCGACGTAAGGGGATGATAGGTGGAGGGAGTGACAGATCTGGGATGCCATCACCATCGATGGCGGATGTTGTGGGACTCTCAAAATTGAGCTGTGGGAGAGCGGTAGAGGCATCATCTCGAAGCTTTTGGCCATTGAGAAGGCCAAGGGGAGTCTGTGAAGGTGCAGAAGCAGTACGTTTGGACCATAATACAGTCATGCATTCCAGGTGTCCTTCCCAAGCAGCATAGTACATGGCAGGCAAATTTTTTTCATCAAGAGCATCGGCATCGACGCCGCAGTCAAGCAACGTTCGTAAACATTCAACACATCCTTCACTTGCAGCATGGAAAAGCGGTGTCCACTGATAGAGCTTGTCACGTTGGTTTAGATCTGCCCCATGGCTCTTCAACAATAAGAGCACATCCGGGGCACGACAAGCCCGAGCTACTAGATGCTGGGGGTATAAACCTTCAGCATCTGGTAAAAATTGAGCATCCCGACCCAGAAGAATTTTGATCAATGGCAGGGAGGCGTGCTGGCAGGCAAGGTTGAGAGGGATGTGGTCGGACTCTGAGGATGGGTTAATACGGGCATTGTGCGAAATAAGTTGCTCAACACAGGCAAGTTGGTCCTTGATAATACTGAGAATCAAGGGTGTGAAATTGTCATGATCTGTGAAATCAATGGTTGAAGGATCTCGCTCGAGTAGGGCATGTACCATACCAACCCGGCCATGCATACAAGCATAGTGAAGTGGGATCCTTCCATAGACGTCAGAACGAGAAATATCCACTCCGCGCTCGAGGGCAGCGTTGAATACGAACGGCCGATTCGAAATAACGGCCTCATGTAAGCAATTTCTCTCGTTTATATCATCTTCGGCATGGACATCAACCATATCAGTATCCAAAAGTAATGAGAGTACTTCGTCAGGAGAACAGTCGTTTACGGCCGCTAAAAACATGCGGGTGAGGTGGTCGCTGGCATCGGGGGATATCTGGATTTTGGCGATCCAGTCTCGGAGGGGCTGTAAATTACCGGATGAGGCGATGTGCAAGATCTGGAGATCGCCATCGTCTTCATCTGTAACACTAGCTGAAAGGTCGGTTGATCTGGCGGAGGTAAACTGAATATTTTCGCCTTCTGCCCATGCTTCAAGATCTAGCCTAGCTGTTGTTGCGCGGTCGGATAGATCTCGCAAGACCTCCCGGTTGAAGCATGGTTGAACCTCGACAGCACGTTGCAGATAGAGTTCTTTTGTTCGCGACTTCAAAGTAGATTAGTTCGATGTTCAATTGTAGGTTCTTGATGGTTGAAACGGCACCTTTGATGTTTTATCCCACTAAACGAAAACCGGATTAGTTAGATGAAAATAAAAAGGGATTCTATTTAATAGTTTAGAGACAAACCTTTTTCAGGATTTTTGAGACAGCAGTTTCATTGACCTCGACGAATTGCTAGTAAATTAGGAAGAATGATCAGCGCAAAGTCGAGTACAGGTTTATTTTTTTTTGTTTCTTTACTTTTTTTGGAAGGTTGCGGGGAGGTGGAAATATATACTTGAAGCTTGTTCAGGTCACCATCGAATTGTTGTAAGCCCTCGATCAGAGCAACAAAGTTCGCCGGTGCTTTAGAATTTGATACTGTTCTTCTAGACTGGATAACCCTTTGCTTATCAAGTAAGGTTTTAAGCCGTAATGAAAACTAGAAGAAAGAGGTAAAAACGAGAAGTCAGAATTATGTACTAGGGTGAAGAAAATATGTGTGAAAATGCGTACCTCCGACTCCTTTTGTAGATAAAATACATTAACCTTATCTATCTCTCGATCCTGTTTGGGTTTGTGTTAGGTCAGTATATTTTCGATACTTAAGATATATGTAGAAAGAGATAGAGCATAGTGTTGGTAGATAAACGAACCAGACGAAAGAAGAAGACTTCCTTGTTAGCACGCAGAGCGGACTGAGCGTCAACGATATCGAGATTCTGCGGCGGAGGGGTATTTAGAGGATGTATAGTCGGAGTAGCACTAAGCTGTTTTATGAGCTGGAGAAAGCGGATCAGCATATTTTTCAAATGAATAAGTGAGGTAACCGGGTTGGAATACCTTCTTGAGAGCTTTGTAGTTGAAGAAGCTGGCTGAATATTCGGGAAGATCCAGCTGGCGTTTCTGGATCTGCTTTCCGAACTTCCTATGTAGGGAGGAACGTTAGAAATACGAAACATGGCATGGGGAGAGAGGGAGGAAGAGGGTTAGAGGTGTGCCTACATATTGCGTGATTCAACGGAGTATGAGTATTTCGAGTATGTTTATGCAATGGATAGCTCCCCCGCAGAGGAGTTCTAGGATGGTTGGGAAGAGCAAGAGAGAGGCTATCGATTCTGTTAGAGAGGGAGAGATAAGAGAGATATGGTTAGAGGAAGTTTCTGTTAGAGGGGGGAGGAGGGGTAGAGGAGGAAGACGTGGAAGAGAGGGAGGAGGAGAGGGGAGAGAGAGAGGGAGAGAGAGAGGAGAGAGAAGATGGAGGGATGGTGGATGGAGGGAGGGGAGGGAAACCGACAAATGGCCCAATTGCAGGGGCTAGATCCATCATGCGCAGCTCCAGAAGGTTCCCATACCAGGAGAACAAGCGGAGATCAGAGGATAGGAAGCGCTGAAGAGAGCGAGATGGTGATGCAGATCGAGATGGATCAAGAAGGAGGGAGAGAGAGAGAGAGCTTCGACCCAAACTCCGGAAGTAACTAAACTCAACTAACAAACTCACTCATCTGCTGCTTGGCAAGCCTCCATCCATCTCATGCTTGACTTCTTAACTACTGCTTAACTACTTCTTAACTAACTTCCCGTGACACTTCTCTCTCTCTCTGGCTTGTGTTACTTAGCAGTTACTTAGTTACTTAGTTGACTCTTCCTCGCTATCCCCAGCTGCTGCATGCGCTATCCCTCCATCCCCGACCAGGTTGGATGCTTCTTCATCCCTCGCGAACCCTTGAATTAAGCTTCTGAACAAGGATGGCCCGCCTGGCCCGGCCAATCACGGCTTGTCGCTGCCACACGTTGTTTTTTTCCTTTCTTTCCTGGGGCAAAAAGCGATCTTCATATCCATCCGAACTTACATGAACTAAATCGAAGTTCGCAGGGATGCGCGTGGAAGAAGAAGAGAGGAGGAGGGGGAGGAGGGGGGAGGAGGATATGACGATTATGACGATGATGATGATGATGATGTATAATTATGATTAACTACAATGCCTGCAGCAAAACAACATGGGGGAGTCAATTGATAGAAGATCAATTTAGATCGCAGAATGAGAAAATTCCAAATATATCATGCATACCCAGAGAGGGAGAGAGAGTGAGTGAGTGAGATTATCACATGAAAAAGAGAAAGTGAAAAAAAAAAAATTTAAAAAAAATGAATGCGAATGCGGATACGAAAATGAGAAAGAAAGAGATAATAAATAAATCGGAAAATAAAAACCGGAAATAAAAGACAAAATAAAAACTAGAAGTTCTGAGATATCCCAGCATTTCCCTGTTGTGGGAACACAGATTGACTCTCAATTCGCGTGTTGCGTCGCGCTTGAACATCCCGTATCACAGGCTGGTTGTTTCCGTGGTCTGGATAATAAGCGCTCTCCTCATAGTACTGCGCGCCTGGAGGGGCTCCTGGTGGCATCATATCGTCCGAGATATCAGACTGGTTGGCTGCTGAATATGCAGATGATGCATTGGAAATGCCCCTGCGGATATCAGCTCGATGATGCGCCGCCGCTGACGACGCCGCCGGCATTCCAGTAGGAAGCCCTCCAACCGTCTCCGCCGTGCCTAAGCCCTGCCTCTTCTCGTCATCTCCATAGTACATGCCCTCGTCCACTGGCGACACCTCACGTCCGTATATAGCCGCGTTGGTGTCGGGATCCGATCCCGTGGCTGTACGTCGTCCACCGCCGCTAGACGGGTTGGTCGCTGTGTAGCGCGAGTTTGACGTAGCGCCCCACCCACGATACCCTGCTCCGGCTCCATTCCCATCGTTAGGCCCTGAGCCCCCTTCGTATCCTCCTGCCAGTCCGACGGCTGGGAGTGTCGGGTCGTTGTTGGGGTTGAATTGATACTCTTCGATCTCCTGCTTGCGTTCATCCTCGGCGAGTTTGCGAGCCTTGCGTTTCCTCCACCAGAACAGTAGCACGATGATGATCAGCGCCACTGATACTACGGGAACAACAACCGCCACGGCAATGGTTCCGCCAGCTGATAGACCACCTCCACCTCCTCCTGCAGCTCCATCAGTTGATGTTGGAAGTGAAGGGGTCGGGTTTGTGGGTGTGCTATTGGTTGGGGGAATTGGAACAGTAGGTTCCGCATTGGGGTCAGAGGGAGTTGGACCACTGGACGTGGAGGTCACTGTTACAATCTTTGTCGAGGATGGTGGGAGGTTAGTTGGAGGCGGTGTCGGTGTCGGCCTTTGAGAGCTACTCGAGCTAGGCGGTGTGGGTGTTGGCTCTGGGGGATCAGACGATGACGGCTCTGTTGAAGGTGGAGGTGGAGGAGGTGTGGGAGTAGTTGGTTCTGGGTTCGATGTCGGCTCTGGAGGAGGAGTGGAAGGGGGAGTTGGAGTATTATCGGTTGGAGACGGTTCAGAGGGAGTTGGGTTTGGGGGGGTGGTTGGCCCTTGAGAGGAGGTTGGTACTAAGAAAATGTATTATATTAGCCTATTCCATCTTGTTCAACCCGAATAGGGCAGTGCATACATGAACCAGACATCTTGAGATATCAATCGATCCCTCAATGCAATGGTAATTGCGTAATAAGTCGGAAAACGATTATTCCAACGATTGGCCGTTCATCAAGATGCAGAAATATAAAAAGAAAGACGTGGAGAAAAAAAGGTGAAAATAAGAAAAAAAAAAGAAAGTAAAAGAGAGAGAGACAGAGAGAGGAGAGTCTGTCGCGCTCTCAGTTCATTCAGGAAAAAGAATCAAATTAATTTCAGGAATCTTTAGGCTTCGTGTGTGTTGTGGTCGCCCCGAACAATCGAGGCCATCCGGCGATCCACGGGTGATTCTGGAGCAAAAGCCAGCGATGTGGATTCTGCTTCTCCTCTTTTCAGGATTAGACTAACGGTCGAACGCGAACAACCCAACCCGGATCGAATGGTTCTAAGAACGAGAGAGGGGTCAAAAGAAGGGATATAGAGAGAGGGATAAAGAGAGGAATTAGGAAGAATCAAGAGACAGAGGAGAGAGAGAGTAAAAGTGTGAAGATTCAGAGAGTGAAGAGAGAAAAGACGGGCAGGTCAGGGGAGTCGGACAGCGCCAAGTGGGCAAGCTGAGACTAGCGCTGGATCCCGTATTGAAACATTCACACTCTGCCGTATTAGAAGTATTCCGAGTAAAGTTCTCTGAATCCTGCTGACATCCATACTTATCAACCAATTCTTTCATTTATTTGATGATTTGTTTGGTTCATGGTTCATAGAACCGAGTTGGTTCCAAGGCACACACCCACACTCCACACGAGATCTTGAATCCAATTGTGTTTAAGTTAGCTTCCCGGATTCTGAGGGAGAAAACAAAGAGAAAAGAAAGAAACCCAAACAAATACGTCTATCGTATTGAAAACAGGGAAAAATTGGGGAAATTGGGAGTTTTATGACACGATACCACCTTAAACCCCCACTTGGACATGATACCGATACCGTATCACAGATTCTAAGAATAGCTGCAATACCAGTATTGTACACATCCGAGTATTATTTGTTGCTACTCGGGTGATATCTGTTCTTCAGATGTTAATATAGACATATATATACTGGGAAAGCCCTGTCAGAAAACTGAAGGAAAAAAATACTCGATTTCATCATTGTGAGCCTCTATTTCTAGATATGAACATGTAATAGATTTATATATAACTAAATATTAAAGCAACCCTGAACACCAGATGCTGCGGAGCTCAATGACTCCGATTTTGAATGAGATAAAAAGTTGATATATCTCAAAATCCCACCATGAAAATTAACACTCAGGAAGAGGGAGTGCATTCGAAAAGAAAAGAAAAGAAATAAGAAATAAAAGAAGAAAGGAAAAAAAAGAAGAAACCCAGTGATCATGACCATACCATAAAGTATTCGATACATAACAACGGACAGGTCCAAAATATTCAACAGAAAAAAATTAAAACGACCCAGTAAATCGCTAGTTAGAGATTAAAGATTAAACTTAACCACGCATATCCCATGTAGGTCGAAGATTCGAGTTAAGATCGTCCCTTGTTCCCACCGTTTCGGCAGGAAGGCGGCTGACACGATATGCGCCAGCTCGAATGCTGTGTGCCTGGGCCGCTGATATTCCCGTTCGGTTGCTACGGATGCTACCAGAATCGCTGGCCGTATCTGCATTCTTAAACCGTGGCGGAGGAGCAAAGTCTAACGCCGTATATGTTCCAGATTTTCTCAACGCATGTCTACCACCACCGGGAATGTTAGTGGTTTCGTCTAAATATAAATTAGGGATGGGACAAAAAAAAACTTACGGGCTGGGAACCATTGCAAGGTCATCGTACGAAGAGGCGAGCGGGATATGTGCTGGAACAGCTAGCATATATGGCCTTAAGCCACCTTGTGGGGTCTCCGCTCGACCCATTCGCCGAGCACCAGCGTTGGCTGCAGGCGCAAAGTCAATGGGCAAGATGATATCATCCTTCAGCATATGGGGGGTAGGGAGAGCATGGAGTGGTGAGGGCGGCGGTAGGGGTTTCTTTGGCCCTCTGTTGGGAATTCGACCCGATGCAGACGAGAAAGCGCGAGGACCAGGCCCACTGGACATGGAACCAGATGGATGATGGCCTGGTCCATGCGCAAATCCAAACGCTGAAGCTGCCCCTGGCTGTCGACGTGGTGGCATCCCCGGGGGCATGCGTGGTGGAGGAGTCATGGCCCTGCGGCCGACGGGCTGTGCGAAAGGTGGTGGGTCTGGCATGTAGTTGAGCTGGTGAGCCTCAGGGCCATAGTCTTCATAGTAATCCTGCTGGAAAGGCTTGCTATCGTCAAAGTACTCCTTGTAAAAGGATCTAATACGATTTGCTCGTTGTTCTGGGTTGTCTGATGGATCCTCTGGGGGGAGAGGTCGAATTCCCATAGTCAGACGTCTGGTGTCAAATTGGTAGCCACCATCGTAGTAAGAGTCATAAAAGTCATCAACCGAAGCTTCAGCGGCTTCGGGGGCAGGAGCTTTGTGCTCAGCCTCTGCTGGCAATACATTTACTTGAGGTACAGTAAAATTCCTCGAGTCGCGGTCTCCATAGTCACTCCGGTCATCGTCGAAATTGATAGATATCTGTGGGGTTTGTGCTTGGTTTGAGTGCTCGGCGGGTTTTAATGAGGTTGTAGTAGTAGCAGTTACAGGTGTTGAGGATGGCTGTTCATATTTTGAGATTGGCTGTTCATATGTTGAGGTTGGTTGTTCATATGTTGAGGTTCGCTCTTCATATTTTGAGGTTGGCTGTTCATATGTTGAAGTTGGCTGTTCATATTTTGAGGTTGGCTGTTCATTTTTTGAGCTTGGCAGTTCGTATGTTGAGGTCGGTTCTACATACTTAGAGGTTGGTGGTGCTTGAGGCGGGGCAGGAGGTGTTGAGCTTGCAACTCCGTAGCTAACTGGAGGGTCGTTGGGCAGATCCTTGGAAAGAGGAGGGGATTGCTGCCGTGGGATGTTGTCCTGGTCAGGTTTATCGCCACTCTGGATGAATGCACGAAGGTAGTTATGGCTACCCCTAAGAGCTAGGTCCCTGCCAGAGTCACTGACACGCAACTTGTCATTACTCGACTGGGAAAATGAAGGAAGACCCAACTCGTCGCGGTCTCCGGAAGGACTGAGATGAACAGCAGCAGGTGGGGTTGGAGATCTTGACTGTTGGTTTGAAGACCACAAAGGAGGAGATTTAGACATTCGTTGGGCATTGTGGAGAAGGCCGTGCTGCATTTCATCACCATGAGCATATTTGCTGGTTGAGCCGGTGAAGCTGGAAGCATCATCCATACCACCAGTATTTTTACGGCCCGTGCGACCAGATCTCATCGAACCATTATCACCAGGAGTGAAGTTGGTCGCTGGGCGATACTTGTCACCGTCGCCATGGAAGGATCGCGACAACGAATGCAATGATTCCTGGGAGCCATGTATAGCGGGAGGGAGGAAATAAGGGCTTGAATCCATTGCCCAGTCCATGGACAGGCCAGGCCCCCGGCGGTGAGCAGCCTTCTCCGAGTCTCCATGAAATCCAGCATCTGAACCGGGAGTGAGAGCCCTATCCTTAGTTTTTGTGGGTGGGACATAGTCCATGCCAAAATCTAGGGACTTGTGTTTGTCATTGGCGTCTTCCTTCCTTAGTTTCTTTACATGTCTTCGGTGAAGAAAGAAGAACACGATGAGGGCAGCGGTAAGGGGGATTCTAAGAAGGCACATGTTAGATTATGTACGGCTATCAGGAGTAACAAAAAAAATACACATACACCACGCCCAGGACAATTGGGAGAGTTGTGGTGTTGGTTGCACTCTGAGGCCTGGTGCATTTCCCAGTGGTATCCTTTGGACCGCAAGTTTTGGTAGCTCTGGCGACAAGAATTGGGTCTGCATGACTTCGTTTGACGATCGTAGGGTCGGTATTCTCAAATAAAAATGGGAGACGGTCTTGGGGAATCGGAAGAGATCGAGCGAAAACCGGGGGCGATTGATGATGGTGGTGATGGTTGTGATGATGCATGATGGAGAGAGATTAGGAATTAAAGGAGATTCTCTTCTTCTCAATACATGGGAGATAGATAGTTCAGGGATAGTAGATGAAGAAAAACATGAGAAAATCCAGGAGGAAAAAGAGTCAGTTCAAGGCGCGATGAATGCAGGTTGGATAAAGGAATGTCGTGTGGTCGGTTAATAACAACAGTTTCAGTTTTAACTAGATAGGGGGTTTAAGGAACGTGTGGGACGTTAAAAGTCACCAAAAGAAGGAGAAGAAAAAGAAAAGAAAAGACACGAGGGAGTTAGAAGAGAGAGTGAAGGGAAGAAAGAAGAGAGCGACAGGAAGAGAAGAAGAGAAGAAGAGAGAGAGGAAGAGAGAGGAAGAAGTATCCAACAAAGGGAGCGAGAGAAACAGAGAGAAAGGCAGAAAAGGAGGCTTGCCTGATTGGCGGGCGGTGAGTGACAGCAGTCCAGGGGGCGGTCGCATCCCCTGGCCAGCCAGCCAACCAGCGTGCAGGAAATCAGGCTTGGCACGGCAGGCGGATCCCCGCCCAAATCTCGCCGCCTTAAGTAAGCTTTCTTTTTCTTCGCTCAGGCGCAGGCTTGAAATCTTGAATGACACCTTGGGATGCTTCTTCAACCTTGATCTTCATCTCCCTTCCGAGGTGTCGATAAATTTAATACTGTTTGTTTATTATAGATACTCCTGCTCAAGGATGCTAGCTTGGCCCCTCCCAATAAAATAACCTCCCAGATTAATTAATATCCGATAATCTCTTCTGACCCTCCAGGATCGTGCCAACGTATCCACCAATGGCCTTCCACTGTGGGCATGACATTTCTTGAAGCCAAACCCTATTCCTTCGTTTGACCGTTTGAAAAGAGAATTTTCCCCTGGCTCCCTCCCTTCGTTGCCTCTGCTACCTTCCTTAACTTCGTTAACCTCGTTAAACGCAGCCAGTTACTCGGGGTACCCTCAGCCGAATTCCTTGCAGTACTCATGAAGGATCTTCATGCTCAACCACGTATCAGGCATAAATCAGGCACAGAGGGATCGTTGTCCTTGGCATTTCCTAGAATAAATAAATCTCGTTATCGAACTGTTAAGTTCAGCCAATCCTTGGAGAAAAATCGTTATCTTGAGAGATTTATTTAGGTAGAATTAACTAAAACTATTCTGGCATGCATGTACTCCGTAACAGATTATCTAACAGAAATGGGTAAGCAAATAACTAACTAACTAACTAACTAGTTAACTAAGTTAAAGGATATATGAAATGTCTACTATTACTCACGGGAAAATAAATAAATAACTACGAAGTATGGTACATTTTGATCGTCTACCCTGGATGCGGGTGGCTCTCCAAGACCCATCTAACTTCAGTTGGCTCAACAGCCGAAAACGAAAATGAAGCCGGATTCGATTTCTTGAGACTTCTTCTTTTCTTTCTTTGTTTCATATTAAATAGATTGGTTGTGTGTCGAGACTGGAAATGCTGGTCAACCCACAGGACGAATCCCCTTTCAGCCTGCCTGGATTCACTCTTCCTCTCAACTTCGGTTGCGACTTCGCTGGTCCTAACGGGCTACAGTTATTTAAAACAGCCCTCAATGTGAATGACTTGGAGGATACGGAGACCGTGTATTTAATTCTGCTCTCTAAACCGTACTGATGACGGACGGCTGGCTAATTCTTACTCAAGCCTCCCTCTCCTATCTCTCCGTAAGATTACCATATCTCAACTCATCAATCACATCACGGATAAACGCCGTTGGAACGAGAAGGTACCCTTTTTTTAGTTCTTTTGCCCAAGTAATGAAGACAACTTTGTGGACGTTTTCGGAACTAGAATTTTCTTTCTAAATCTTAGGTTCAAGATGATACCATCGCTGATAGATGGAAGGCTGAAGCGCTCTCCTCTGGCAAGGATATTACACCTCAGATGATCGAATGGATAATACAAGACCTTCACTATAAAGCTCAAGATCAGGAAGCGCTTACCTATCCCAGAGTTTACAACGGAGATGTCGTCAAATTCGATCTACCTCGGGACAGCAACTTGCGCCTAAAATTAAAGCATGCTGTGCGTGCTCTTGAGAATATCCCAGAGGCCCAAAAGGATTATCATCCAGGCTCAAATCAGCAAGTTGTCAACTTGGTTCACCCTTCCCTCTTCCCGCTTGTTTACGGCAAGAGCCGAATTCTACCAGATACTTTAATTAACCTCGACAACTGCCTCGACTATTGTGGAGCCGGAGAGATTATTCCCATTCCCCCAAAGGCCGACACCGAACTCAATCCTCGCCGTCATTACGGATATCCAGCGCCTAGCATACGGCTTACCGACCCTTACAGTCGAAGCTTCCAATGGTTACCATGCAATGTGGGGTTTACAAGCGGCGGCTACTGTAAGATCGCAACGTACATTAACAATTTACATCACAAAGATCATCGGGATCTTTATGAATGCATTGAACTGGTACTTGACGAAGCCATTCCACTATTGAATATTACCCTGAGCGCCCTCAAGAAGGGGAATTTTGCTTTTGATCATCTTCGGATGTCTCAATGGGAGCACGAGTTCGTCCCTGAACACCTACGGGCAGGCCCGGCGCCCCAAACAACGCGCATACACGCTCGAGTGAGATGGGAGAAAAAAACCATCAAGCCTGAGCCTGAGCTATATTCCCCGCCAAACACTATCTGGAGCTTCGGGGATAAGGTTGATCTTATCCGGGACTTTGGACACAGGGAACTTCAGGTGATTGTCAAGCTCGCAAATATCGAGCTTACCCCTGAGAAGCCCGAATATGAAGGGGGAGTTTGGCATGTAGAGGGCCAATTGGTGTGACAACAATCCTCCCAGAGCAAAGTCGAAAAGCAAAAAAAAAACTAACCATCCGGAAATTCCCCTTAGAATGAACACATTTGTGCCACTGTCTTATATTACTATTCCACCGAGAATATCACACCAAGTTATCTTTCATTCCGCCAGATAAGCAACACCGACAACCATAAACTCGGCGGATATCATAATCAGGACGAGCACATATTCATCGAAGATGTTTATGGATGCGAACAGCATGGATCCAGTGTGCAGGAGGTAGGCTCTGTTCTATGTACTGAAAATCGCTTGGTGGCATTCCCCAATATTCTTCAACACCGAGTAGAGAAATTCAAACTACAGGACCCTTCCCGTCCCGGCCATCGGAAGATACTAGCGCTTTTCCTAGTTGACCCGAATATTCGGGTTATATCGACCGCGAATGTTCCTCCACAACAGTGGCCATCTGTGCACGGTACCGGGCCCATTCTAGATCTAGAAGAAGCTAAGGAATTGAGGTTAAGGCTGATGGAGGAACGAAAGGTTTTCGTGGTGACTCAGACCGCAGCATTCAAGGAGTCGCATAAATTTTCATTGTGTGAGCATTAATGAATTTATTCCTCCATAATATTACTCCTATTCTGCAAGTTCGTTTAATTGAACAGCCAAACTAGAAAGCCAAACCACTCATTCAAATGTAGAATATGTATGAATACCAGTCCAGAGATGATTCAGAATTGCCTAATTCGGATAAAGTCGGCGTGCGAGACATGACGTCATGATTATTCAGCCGATATCTACCTGAGCCGATAGCCGGCCGGGACTTCGAGTTCAAGAAAATCTGCGCGGCTAGACACGTATATAAGGAGTGGAATCCATTGCAGATTATTTAAGAGGTGTCTAATACTACTAGTGGTTATACATCGCATAGTTACCTCTACACCCTAGTTCTCGCCTCAACCGCCGCCACCCTATGCCCACCAAAACTCACTGATAAGAAAATTTCAAGGTTCCGCTCCACAATTGGCCCTGATATGTCACACGGTTCCCAGAACTGGCCCGACATTCTAAAAGCCATCATATATATTGTAGCTCTGAGAGCCAGCCAGCCTTGATCCTAGATTTCAAATAATATTACCAATTGTGCCCCCTGTTAGCGTGTATATATAGAGCTACCAATTCCCGTCGTATGGATAGAATCATCTTCGAGCTCTCAATCAGCCATGGATAAAAATTCCACGTATCTCGAGAAATCTGACTTGGGAGTCACCGAGGATGAGCATGTCCCTCGTCAATCGGACTATGAAACCCCAATCCCATCTCGTTCTCACTCATACGCCTCTTCTTCCTCGGTGAGGGGCTCTCTTGATCGCGCTTCGACGTTTATGGACCTTGAAAATGGCTTGTCCCGCGCAACCACCCGAGACCTAGAACGACATCCTACCGCACTCAGCCGAATAGCCACACAACGCAGTCAGTATGTTGAGACTGTTGGAGGAGGTCCTCGTTTGCGTCCAGTAAAAACACCCCTCCCTGCGTTTGGCGCGGGGAAACCCTTTCCACCACCCTTGCCAGAAAGAGAAGAATATGTCGTTGAATTCGATGGCCCCGACGATCCCTTACATCCTCAAAACTGGACCATGAAGAGAAAGTAGGTATTCGCTATTTCCCCCTCTAATTAGTTATGCATTTCAAAAAAGAAAAGAAAAACAAATTACTAACAACCTTCTTAGAATATTTACTGCTATAATATTAGCATGGACCACATTTACTTCTTCTTTAACGAGCAGCATATATTCTACCGCAATCGCCGATGTGTCAAAAGTTTTTGGCGTGTCAAATCTGGTCGGAACCCTAGGTTTATCGTTCTTCATCCTAGGCTATGCCACCGGGCCAATATTATGGGCTCCATTATCCGAACTTCAAGGCCGCCGCATGCCGATTCTTATTAGCACGTTTGGTTTCACCGTATTTTGCTTCGGTCTTGCCGCTGCCAAAGACCTTCAAACCGTGATGATTTGCCGCTTTTTCAGCGGTCTTTTCGGGGCTTGCCCCCTTGCCGTAGTGGCTGCTGTATTCTCAGACATGTTTGACAACCGACTTCGGGGGTTAGCCATCACTCCTTACTCCATGACCGTTTTCACTGCACCTCTCCTGGCCCCGTTCATTGGAGGATTTATTATGGAGAGCAGCCTGGGTTGGCGCTGGACCTCATATCTTCCCGCTCTCATGGGCGTTGTCGCTTTGATTCTCAACTTCTTGTTCCTCAAGGAAACTTATCCGCCTGTAGTTCTTATTCAGAAAGCTGCAGAGCTCCGTCGTCGAACCAAAAACTGGGGTATCCATGCAAAGCAGGAGGAAATTGAAGTTGATTTCAGAGAATTGGTCGAAAGAAACTTCAGTCGTCCAATCAAACTCCTTTTTACCGAACCTATTGTCCTGTTACTCAGTATCTACATGTCCTTTATATATGGCCTTTTATACCTCTTTTTAACTGCCTATCCAATCGTCTTTCAGAGGATCCATGGTATGGGACAAGCGGTAGGCGGATTACCCTACTTTGGGATGATTCTTGGTCAACTTATTGGTGGTCTGACCATCATACTATCACAACCATGGTATGCCCGGAAGCTAGCTGCCAACAACAACGTTCCAGTTCCCGAATGGCGGCTTCCTCATGTTGTTGCTGGGGGCATATCCTTCTCAATTGGCCTATTCTGGTTCGGTTGGACGGGATACACTGCCGAAATCCATTGGATAGTTCCAACCCTATCCGGCCTCTTGACCGGATTCGGCTTATTGGTTATCTTTCTACAATCTCTGAACTATATTATTGACGCTTATCTCCTCTTGTTAGTATATCTTTCCTATCCCATTGTGTACCCCCCATATTATTGAGACAGGATTCTAACCCTAATCACAGTGCTGCTTCCGCGGTAGCTGCGAATGCTCTACTGCGTTCACTTGCTGCTGCAGCTTTCCCCTTGTTTGCTACATATATGGTACGTTATCCTCAACAAAGATACCCTATTATCATGGTATTACTGAACTAACTCCTACCGACCAATTAGTTTGAGGGACTCGGCGTCAACTGGACTGGTACACTTCTTGGCTGTTTGGCTGCGGTGTTGGCTCCCATCCCGGTGATATTTTATCTATACGGCCACCGTATCCGTGCAAAGAGCAAATTCAGCGCCAAAATTGCCCACGAGGTGGAATCAGAGGCACTATAACGATAAAACGTCTCGTTCATCGCTTCAGGACCTGCAATATCCATATTATCCTACATACTCGGGGTAATTCTTGTCTACTTCATTCACCTGGCCTGTTATTTTCAATCAAGCAGGATATAAGAACGAAAAATTATAATTCAGTTTTAATCATTTCCGCGGCGATTTTGATATTTTACGTGAGGCTATTTGTTTTATTGCTTTTGATACCCTGCATTCAACCTCTATAAATTCTTAATATTTCTAATTAATTCTACTTCTGTGTGTATATACTTGGTTTTTGGGAAGGGCAGATGTTAACGCGAGGCATGAATACCCATGGGCGATGACTGAAATACATATATTAACATTATAATAGAGTAATAAACACAGCAGCTTAAAGCTCAACTTCTATGTCTATCTAAATGGGAAGATTGCCTGGCTGAAAACCTATGCAAGCTCTCATCCACCCCCCATCCCTCGGCAAGTAGACTGCGTACATCTTCTAGTCCTAAGCCACTCATCTCGGGGTATATCATCCAAATGCACACCCAACCAACGGCACAAACAACAGCGTAGATAAAAAAAGTCCAGCCGCCAGACAACCACTCCATCATGGGCAAAAAAGTTAACCCGACAATAAAATTGGATCCCCAATTCGTTGCTGTTGCCAGGGCTGATCCAACTGAGCGGACGCGAAGAGGGAATAACTCGGATTGCTGCCACGGTACATTCCCTAGCCCAGACGCATATGATGCGGTATATATAGTAAGAGATACCAGGATAGTAATCGGCACTGCCCTGCTAACTGTGCCACTATCACCATTGGCGTGGGCGTTGTTATTCGGACCAAACCTGATAGCATTAGTACTAGGGTTTCTGCTAGTTGAAGGGATATCAAATAATGAAAATGCGAAAGCACAAGAGAGCAAGGCTAATATCATGATAGGGACGGAGCAGAGTAAGATACGTCGACGCCCGATGCGATCGATGAGTGAGAAGGCTAGAAATGTGAACAAGAAGTTGGTGACGGCAACCGAGAGAGATGTTAACGTTGGCGAAGAGAAGGATAGCAGCTGAAAGATACTCGCGGCAAAATACATGAGTGAATTGAATCCGCAAAGCTGCTGAAAGCCCTGCAACATGCAAGCGATGGTTAAGGCGCGACGATTGTACCCGACAAAGAAGAGATCCGCGAAAGTGCTTTGTAGTTTTATAAACTTTCCCCTAAGCAAATCTGGACGTCCCACGTGTGAGTATTGTGTGCTTATCATTGCTGTTTCTTCATTGATATCATGGTTGATATCTTTAATAATCTGTTCCACAAGTTGCGTTGTTGCCTGGGATGGCCCATATACTCGAAGCATCACAGTACGAGCTTCACTGGTGCGGTCGGCACTGACGAGCCATCTTGGTGTCTCAGGCAGGAAAAGGAGTATTAGCATTTGGACAACCGCTGGGCTTGCCCCTAATCCCACCATCCACCGCCAGCCACTAGGGCTAGTTGACAATAGCCAGCCGGTAATATATGCAATTACTTGCCCGCCAGTAACGAAGAGACATAGTATCGTCACCATCCTACCTCTAAGATGAGAGGGTGAGAGCTCAGAAATGTACCTAAGTACCCAAGGATGTACATCAGTAAAATAGCCAGGCGGTTTCCAGAGATAAAAGTACATCTAGTTCGCTGTCTTATAGTGAATAGTGTAACGTACAATGGAGATACTAAACTAGCCATACCAATGGCCAATCCTACCAAACTCCTGCCACATACCATTTCCCAGACCGTGGAGGAAACCGACTGCCATAGCGAACCAAGAATAAAAAATATATCCGCAAAAATTATGACTGGTTTCCGGCCCCATTTATCAGCCAGAATGCCTGCCAGGGGGCTCGCAAGAAGAGCGAACAAACTCGTCGAGGACGTGATGAGGCTCTTGTCTAGGATGGTCAATTCGCGACGTGAAAGATCTGTTCCAATCGACACCAATGTAGAGGAGATTACGCCGGTGCTATAAAATGAGAAATAAAACCAGTAAATATCTTAAAAATAAGTAAGAGACGAAGGTAGGTAAATATGAAATAGATTTCCGCATACTCATATCCAAAGAGGAGGCCACTGATTCCAGCTGAGAAGGTGAGAGCCCAAATAAACCAAGTTCCGGTCCCTTTTGTTAGCTTACTGTCCACTCTTTCTATGCGGCCTTCGTCTTCGGCACCTAGATAAGACCCAGGCAACGAAGAACTGCTCTGGCGCCGATTATTTAGCAGCGGAGAGCTTGCTTGCCTGGTGTCTTCATCAGCTCGATCCATAGGTTGCAGTAGTAATTCCTCCACTTTGGCAGGTAATATTCGACAGCTTTCGTGTTCCATGCATTACTCGGAGTCTATAAGCAGCTGTACACTAACTTGAGATGGCTCCATATCATCGTTGCGTATGATCCAGTCTTGTAGGCTGATACCAACTAAGTCATGAGAATGAAACGTGTAAAATATAACCAACTGACGTAGTTTAAGGCATGATTAGTCAGCTGAATACAATAACTATATTTTCCAACAATACAGTCAGAATCTTTATGTGAAGCCGCCTTTCCTAATTTGGTATCTTGTAGTTTACTACTCCGTACAGTTAACTGAACTGCAATATTGATAACCAGTAGGGCAACAAGAGTCACTATCAAGGGGTTAGGTCTAGTGCTTTGTTTACTTTCTCTCTTTTGTTTTTGGGGGTGTATTAATTAACATTGTCATTGCCCACACAAAAAGTTGGTGCATTCAGTTAGATGGGGACACACATTCTTTATTTATTACTTGATGGCCAGTTTATTGATCCACATGGGAAGGCATTTTATTGATTCACTTGGAATACATATTTAATGAGATTTAACCACCCCTGCCTCGTTTGCCTGGGCAGTGATTCTCTTTTTATATGCATTCACGT
The DNA here is from genome assembly GCA_032988175.1 of Myotisia sp. PD_48. Lineage (NCBI taxonomy): Eukaryota > Fungi > Ascomycota > Eurotiomycetes > Onygenales > Myotisia > Myotisia sp. PD_48. The sequence goes on from JANTQB010000010.1 coordinate 57,161, forward strand.
CTCCTGCGAACTTCTCTACCGTTCCGTTGTCGCAGACCCAAAGATGGGAACAGACATTCTGAACCATCGTGACGTCGTGGGATACAATCAGCACTCCTCCTTGGAACCTTTTCAAAGCATCGGTAAGCGCATCCATAGCCTCGATATCGAGGTGATTGGACGGTTCGTCCAGAACCAGAATGTGCGGGTTGGTTAGTGATATACACGCAAATGCTACGCGGGACTTTTGACCTCCAGATAGAAGCTCGATTTTCTGCAGGCCAGTCATACCAGTTATACCGAAACTAAAGGGAGAAAATAGGTTAGCACGTAGGAAGAAGCATGATTCTATTACTTGGAAGAGGAAACCACTCACGCTCCAAGATGACGCCTGTATTCTTCATCAGTTTTACCAGGATATGTTTTCGACATGAATCCAACCGCAGATGTGTTCATATCTAATGCATCGACGTGATGTTGTGCGAAAAATCCAATGCGAAGTCGTGGATGCTGCGATATTAACCCGGATGTTGGCTCGAGTTGGCCGGTAAGCAATTTCAGAACGGTAGTTTTACCAGCTCCGTTAGGTCCCACGATACCGATTCGTGAATCTAGTTGTACATCAAGGTCGACATTTCTCAGAAGCTGGCTGTCCTTGGTATAGCCGAATGAAACGTCTGTCATCTGTACAATAGGTGGAGACAGCTTTTCGACTTCGGGGAACTTAAAGTGAACGGTATATTCGCTCTCTGGAGCTTCAAGAACGGGCATCCTTTCAAGCTTCTTAATCCTTGATTGGGCTTCTGCGGCTTTCGCCGCATTGTATCTGAATTTATCAATAAAGGCTGTAATTTCATGAATATATCAGTGAATGTTTTGGAATTATTTTCAAGCGAAAAAAAGGGTTTCTGAAGTTCAATAGTTTACCTTGCAAATGCGCTCGCTGGACCATTTGGTTTTCATATTCTCGCTTCGCATTCTTCTTTCGCTCCTCCTTTGTGGCATAGAAAGCGTCTATACAAAAAAAAAAAAAAAGAGAAGGGTTAGCCTTGTAAAGTAGGTATAACACGTTCAGGACTAGTTGGTTTATCATACCGAAGTTCGAGCTTCTATAATAATCTAGCCTCTCTGAGTGCTGGTGTATAATATCGGTGGCTACCTCGTTGAGGAATGCTCGATCGTGAGATACGACAAGAACTGTGCTAGGATATGTTTGGAGATAGTTGGAAAGGAAAGTAATGGACGGGACGTCCAACATGTTAGAAGGTTCTGTATTGAGTTAGCATTTTTGTTCTGAACGGGGAGATGTCATGCATATTGGGATTGAGCCTACCGTCCAGCAACAGAAGGTCAGGTTCACAGAACAAGGCTCTAGCAAGAGCGAGACGCATACGCCAACCTCCGGAAAACGTTTTTGTCGCGAATTGCTGTCTTTCGGGAGAGAATCCCAAACCAGCGAGAATGCTAGCGGCACGAGGTTCAGCTTTATCTGATTCCATCTCCGCCAACTTAGAGTGGATATCGGTGAGAGTCATATCTAAAGCTTCTCGTTCACTATCTAGTCTAATAGCATCTTTTGCTGTATCTGCCATAGTCGATCGCTCTTCTTCAATGGTTGCAAGTTGCGAGGAAATTTTCTTTTTTAAAAAAAATCGGTCAATATGACTGCAAACTGCAGGCGAACACAACGGGGACATACCTCTTGATCAGACAGTAATCGTTTTCGCCAGACATCAGCGTCCAGCACTGCTTGTAAAGCAGGGGTGTCATCACCAGTAATCTGAGGTAAATATGAATGTCAGCTTAATCTTTAGTGACAAGCCGGAGAGAGAAAAAAATATTAAGTTGGACAAACCTCTTGTTCGACATGAAGAATCGATATGTGGGTTGGAATAGCAACTTCTCGGCGACTAAGGGCGCGCAACAGAGTACTTTTACCGATACCGTTCTGACCAACCAAGCCGTAGCGATGGCCATGGGCCAAGGTAAGAGTAGTATCTGTAATAATTCGCTTCCCACCGATCGAGATATCAATACCATCGACTTTGATATCCTTACTCTTGGCTTGTGAGTCGCCACCAAGCTGCAGCGGGTTCACGGCCATAAAGAATTCCTCATATGATTGGGCATCATCAACATTTTCTATTAATTTAGAAGCCTCGTATTCGACATTCTTCATAACCTTTCTATCTTGCTTGGCTTGGATCTTTCTTTCGGCCTTTTCTAATTTCTTTCTGTCTACTCGGGATTCAATTTTGCGTGTATTGGCTGATTCAAGATCAACGGTAACCCCGGATAGCCCAAGAGTGGACGAAATATTTCTTTGCGAACCAACATGGATGGTCTGGTCTAATTTTTTGACAGCAGAGTGCATCTGTCTCTTTTCCGGGTCCACGCTGGTAAAACTAGAAATTAGCCTGTTCACCAAATTGCGAACGGCATCTTCATTCTGGGCAGTAAAATCGCCTGACGAAGATAGCAATAATGCCGTAATTGCATCTGCGGCTTCTGACAGAGGAGATGCATCATTAGAATCTTCATCGCCTGCATATGCTTTGGAAGCATGGTTAAGGTAGCCCTAAGGATAATATTAGTTCACGTTCGACCGCAAGCAGTACACACACTGATTGATTGATTTTGATATAAAAACGTACAACAGCATATTCAGATATCACATGATCGATGGTGGGAAACTGCGAGCGAATTTCAGCCTCCATTTTAGTTTAATTCTCTCCCTCTGTCTCTGTCTTCGGCAAGATATCGGGTAACTAAATGTGCAGCTAATTAATTGGTTCGCGCTGTTCAGTGTCGCTTCTTCCTTTGCTTGCTTCCTTGCTCTCTTGCTTTCTTTCGTTGCTCCACCAGAGCCTGCACGGTATTATGTAAGGCACAGAAAGAGAGAGTTACGTTCTTGCTGGCTCCGGTTTCAGCCAGCCAAAGCAGCGGGACTTGTGAAGGTTAGTTGACTACGGAGGAGTTACAAGAGTGGTCTGCATGAACGAACTAACTAACTAATTGAATTTTTTTTATTTTATTACTGATTGTGGGCCAATTATTATTTGTTTTAGTTGTTTCTCGTGCAGAAAAGACGACGCAAGCAATCCTAGACGAAAAGCTCAAACCGAATAACACTGTGACAGGTTGCTGGTACTATTGCCTGCAAGAACGGAGCACGAGAGCATGGATCTGGGATCTCGATCACTTTATGCGCTTCCGCCACTGGTGGTTACAGATCTTACTAGGAACAAACATACTTTTCAGAAATTCCTGTTTGCGGAGAAAAGAAACCAAGGCCCCACGGCCCCAAAGGACCTTCTCTTGAGTTGGTTTGGTCCCAAGATCGATTACGATACAGGAAGTGAAAGAGAAGGGTAACACGACTGGAGGTTGAAACATACAGATATATTTACATATCTTGGTTCAGAGGGGATGGTGGTGTGGGAATTCAAGCTCGTGTCCTGTCTCTGTTCGTTTCCCGCCCGTTTAGCCATAAACTTTCTCCCAGCTGTGCTCCCAGTTGGATCGCGTGCCTAGATAACCAGTCGATTGTAACAGCCCGAGCAAGGATGAAGCAGGAGATTAGATGCCAAGTTCTCTGCTGGCCAGGCTCATTGGTTGCCCACAAGGCATACCGAGAAAACAACTTTAAGAGGATCTCCCAGTCGACTCCCTCCTGTCAGGGAGGAGAAAGGGAAGAAAAAAACAAAAAAAAAAGAGAGAAACAAAAAGGGAACGCAGAAAAAGCAAAATCCTTATACTCTCAAACATCCCGATTAGTTAGTTGTAGTTTTAATAATAATAATGGCCAGGATAGCGGGCCCCAGGGAGCATCGCTTCGGGGGATGAAGCCTATTAATAGGTGGTGTACTACCAGAGAAGCACCCTGGCTGGTTACCCTCAGCTCTCGCTCTTCCCCCCTACATCGAGAGACCTAACTATCTCTTGACCTTGACCTTGACCCCTTTGGCATCAAATCATAACAAAAACAACAACAACAACACAGCACAACCACTTATTACTACCACCACCACTCATTCTAAACATATCACTATCAACCTCAAACAGATCTTATTTGAGACCATATCTTCCTAACGTTAGTAGCCCCTTTGCTATCCTCCCTTCTTGAGTCCGCGCGAATCTGTCCGTCCTTGTTGCTTACCATAAAATCGCTCAGACAGGCCTCCCCTCGCATGTTGGAAACCCTCCTCCCGATCCGCCGCCAGATTCTCCATTGCTCTATTTCTCCCTCTTGGATCGCATCCGCATCGCCTTCTCTCGCCCTTCCCAGATATTTATTTCCACATTGGCCCATCTCGATGGATCCATGAAGTGGGTTGCTCGCTCTAAACAGGAATAGCTATTGCTCGGTGGCGGCAACAGAGCTGCCAGCACCGCGTCTGGGATATCTTTCACTGCTCCCACAATGGCCCCGATATAACCCTTCTCTGATCAATTAGCAGGCGATATCGACTTCTCGCCCTGCCAACTAGTATGGAATATGTGCCATCCGTATGTCTACTTTCCCCCTGGCTCGCCCGTCTAGGCGCTGTGGAACATTGCGCAACAGCCCTGTTCACCTATCACCATCTGCACTCCCTTTTTTGGTCGTCGTACCATCTCTCCCGTCACCGTTTCTGGTGATTTGTTCCTTATCTCTCTCCTCTCTCCCCCTCGCCTCCCAAACTTTAGATATTCTACTACTGATTGTCTTATTTCTAACTTTTAACCTTTTTTTCCCTCACGATATAGCTTTGCGCAGCTGGCACGCTGGGAATAGCTGCGACTGGCTTTGCTCTTGGGCAACTTGAATCCCTCCCTCCTCGCCTCCGTTCCTCTTTTCAACGGCGATCCCGTACAAGTACGGGGGAGGACGCGCTAAGAGACCCTCGAGATCGTGCCCTTCCTCCAATCCCCATCTCACCATCTTCTAAATTTCGTACCTTCACCTTTGACGCCCCAATCACCAATACATCCTTTCCAGAATCACGCGCATCTTTACAGGACCGTCAATTCGCTCCAGACGTCAGGCTACGCCCTCAGACACAACCTGCGGACGACAAGGCAGTTTTACGCTCACGCCGACTAACTCAGCCGGCTATTCCTTCTCGGCATGTAGCTGAAACTGGAGACTCTCAAATAGAACCCACGGGCCGCCCATCCTCATCTTGGCTTCGACGACTATCAACCATCACATCATCTGTATATGGGAGCTCAGTATCGGGATCCCGCCCTCAATCCCCATCCGTAAATAGTTCAACCGTTCCATTCTTCCCACAATCTCCGGTCACTAACAACCCTCCAAATAAATTGGTGAAGCGGTCGGCTTCTCAGCGAGGTTTTCCGCCCTTATGTAACCAACCAGAGTCCGATTCTTTTATTCGTCGGCCGGCTACAAGCCATCAGCGTATCGCTGCTATGCGTAATCGTTCAGCAACGGAGAGTCGTGTCGTCCCAGAGAATCTATCGTCGGATACCTCTCATTGTCTTCCATCAACAGATTTCCACCTGAGCGCAGGGGATTCGGTTTCTCCCAGTTCAGCTCATACATGGCGGCCCTACTTTCGTGGAATTGGTGCCACAATTGCCCCACTCCGTACCAGACGACGCTCTGCTTCTGTACGGCAACGGCAACAGAATTCACCTCCTCGACTAGTCGTTAAGCCAAATGTTCCCCCTACTCTTATACTCGCTTCATCGATCACACCAAATAGCTCCATATCCACCCCTATCACCAGCGAATTTAGAAGCACAGAGAAATCCAATCTTAGGCACGAATCTCGATTGCCAGAATCACACGAATCGAATGTAGCGAAGGAGAATAGACAACAGCCTCCATTTCTCGGGAACGATGATTTTGTAGAAAAATCGTCGTTGCCCTGGGAAGAATCACTGAACCGGATCCAACGTAGACGGCAAACGTTGCGCGAGAAGGGCAATGAACAACCCACTGAGGAATGTGCCCGTATATCGAAGAGCGAACGGCTGAACGGCAATTCGTTGCGAGTACGAAGAAGAAAAGATATCACGGATCCAGATATTTTCCAACGTCCTAACACTTCTTATCAACCTCATTCCAATTCGAGGCCTCCGACTCAAGTTTCTATCAAGGACAACCCAAAACCGCGCCTACGACACTCCCCCAATTTTACCGATCTCCGATGCGAAGTTCTCAATGAAAGAAAGTTAGAAGCTGCATCTTCAGCCTCCGGATCAAGGCAATCATCCGGAGAGCATAAGAGCCGTATTTCTCAAGACATTGGGCCTTCAACCAGCCGAATTAGTTCCTTCTCTAACCAGCGGCATTCAGCCAACTCTGACCCAGCATCCACTATTCCAGGATCTGACAATGATACTCGAATATTTACATCTGGTGACGAAGACGAAACTGACTTCCAGAGTGATACTGCGTTTGATTCCTTCCCAACGCGGGCGGCAAGTAGCAAATCCAACCGGGGTCCACGTATCGATACGATTTTTGACCACCCTGACCTTTCTTCACCCAAACTAAACCCTACTTTACTTGAGGAGAAAGCATTCTTCGGGTCAGCGAGTGGAGGGCAAGAAACGATCTACAAGGAGGCTATAGATTTACCTACTTCCCACCGGTTGTTTATGTATCATGATGATGCCAAACCAGTTCCATCAAAAGTGGCTGCGATGCCGATCCGAAAATCTGCCAGGTCGGGTCGCTCTTCTCCCTCAAAAAGTATTAAGGAGAATCTATCCTGGCCTCCAGATGCTTTTGAAGATGACAGTGCGTTCGCGCACACTAGAATGTCGCCCAGCAGATCTAGATCATCCGTGACACTCTCTGGACACGCTGACAACCCTGGTTCGCGGATGTCTCTCTTCGACTGGTCAGAACAACGAAAGCCCAGTAAAGATAGTAACCGTTCTGGTTATCGGCCTGGGACCGCCCATGAAAAGAAATTAGTCGATCCTCGAGGTGGACGCTCTGCCTCCCGGACCGCTCCTAACTCTCTACATCTTAGAAGCCAGAGCGTCCCCATTGCTAAAGATACCGTAGGCTCCAAGGATGCCAATGCGAATTTTCCTTTAAAATTCGGAACCTGGGGTCTAGGCAACAAAGGCCCTACCGAGGACTGGGACAATGATTTTGATTTCGAAGATTCAGACCAACCCAACCTTTCTGCGCTTGGTGGAATGTCAATTGGTAACAATAATAATAATAATAATAATAACAAAGACAAACCGAGACCGCATACCATGAAGGTTCCACAGGCAATTCTAGATCGCCAGGCGAGTGTCCATGGCCAATACGGCCACGTTCAGGAGTTGACTGTATTGGTAGAGGAACTTAAACGGCTCCAGGTGCAAGCCAAAGCATTGCAAATCATTGATGGCCCGTCGCATGAGCTGTGGAGTGAAGCGCGAGGTATTATTAACCTGGCTACATTCGACGAGGAAGATGGTGAAACCGAGATACAGCCTAATATATCAACCTCACATTCATCCTCATGTATACCATCCGAATTCGGTCCTAGCCCAAATAATTCGCGCAATCCTAATGAGGGCTTACTGGACAGAGATTTCCCAAGCTTTTGCGGGAAAAATGATTTTGATCTACACCTATCTCTTCCTCTACGACCTCGAGCAGAATCTTCTACCAAGGCAAGATACGTTTTGGATAGTATACAGCAACTTCGAGAGACAACCCAAGCCGCTCCGCTACCGACCGCTGATCGCGATACTCAGTTCAAATTTGCCTTCGATACGCAGTCCCTACGCGATCTTGTCATCCGGGCAGGCGTCCTCACACGGGCGCTGAAGGATATAGTTCGCAAGGCAGAAGGCGTTTATATACCCCCAGAATTTTCTTTACATACTCCGGATCCCCCATTCAGCCAAATCTTTGTTCAGCCTTCGTCCAACGCCTCTACACGTATTGGCGCTTTTGATAATCTACCCTAAGCAACAGTCGACACATTCCGATTCGAGGCCACATGAAACCTTTTGCTTTTATTACTTATTTGAAGGCTCTGATAAACCTGCTATAGCCTCTTAATGACTTTTACGGTTAATGCATGTTCAATTGCAAATCCTATTGATGATTCTGCTTTAGTCACTCACTTAAAAACAAAATTTTCCTTCCTTTTTCTAGTCTCTCCCTCAAAAGTGTGTACTTTTTTTTCTTCCCTTTCCTTTCCTTGCGTCCTTCTGATATTTCTCTTTGCTTCGATGCTCTTTGTTTTTTTACAGACCATGACTTTTCCAAGTTTACGGTTGATGCTACTTTTTGTTTTATTGTTCGCGATACATATTCGGGAAGGCTGTAACGTGTAATGTGTTGGGATGGGCTCATAGATGCTCTGTTTGTACCAGGTTGTTGTTTACTTTCCTACTCTTTTATTTCTGTCTTCTCTATTATTTTTATTACTCCTATGAAAAGAGAGAGGCCTACAAAAATACAACAAATTGCAGACAGATTTCGGTCAATGGAACCCCAATTTTTTGAAATTTCATTTCCTTTTGAGTTGGAGAAATTATATTATATAGTCCAGACATCGTGGGCTACTTAGTAAATGGGGTAGAAAATTGGGACTGGATTATTTAGTCTCCTGAGAAATGCTACAAAATGGAGCGAGGGAAATTTTCAATAAGAGCGCAAGTTAAGCATCAATTATCTAAACGAAAAAATGACTCCCCCCCAAATCCCAGGTTTTAAAGGCGGAAAACTCGAGGAGCTAAAGACCCTTACTCCTGGATATCCTTGACTTTCTCCCACTCGCCCTTCAGGTTTTCTTTCCATAGGCTAACCATGTTATCTCCTCCACTAACAGCAAGGATGTTTCCACTCAAGCTCCAGCTGACACGCCAAACTACGGCGTCGAATTCCAATCGTAGGCTTGTCCATTCATTTGGGTTTGATGGATCCGAAGTCCAGATTCGGACGGTCTTGTCTTGTGAGGCGGACGCAATGTACGATCGGGAGAGGATGCTGGGCGACCAGGCAATATCACGAACCCAATCGGTGTGTCCTTGTAGGACTTTTGTGGCGGAATACGTTTTATTTTCGTGGCTGGTTGAGAAATTAATGAGTGGAAGTCCCAAATATCAAACATGTAGAATAATGACGGGGAAGGAAAGAAAAAAAAAAGAACATACTTGTAATCCCATATTTTTATCAAATTATCGCTACCACACGTCACAAATCTTCGGAGTTGGCCTGCTCCAGGGCTAGTGCTTATGACAGAACCTGCAGCCGCAGCTGGCGCCCAACTCACGGAGTTCACTCCCATACCATGCGCATGGAAAATTTGGTGAGTCCAGCTGTTATCGGAGAACTCGAGCACGCTGACATGTCCATCGGAGGAGGCGCAGGCTAGCAAACAGCCGGTCTCGTGTGGTGCCCAGGACACCATATTGACCGAAGCAGTGTGAAGGGAGAAATCGAAGACCTTGCTCCAAGTGTTGGAAGCGCTTGCACCGCTGCCACTGCTTTGTTCGCGCCATATGAGGACCTTGCCGTCATAGGACGAGGAAGCTAATATTGTGCCGAACTTTGGATGTGCCTATAACAAAATCAATCCCGAAATTTAGCAATTTTTCTCCCCCTTTCCTTCTATCTATGTGACCGTTTGCAGGAGTATAATATGCCACGTACCCAAGTAACACACCATACGGCTCCTTCATGCCTGTAACGAAAAGCGATTAGTAACGGTACATGTAAGGTCCAAACGTCGGCTAGAATTGCGTACCCTTTGAGCGTTTCGATGAGCCTATGTGAATCTCCTTCAATTTCGAATATTTTGATTGTTTTATCGGCGGAACAAGTAGCTAGTCTACGGCCGTAGTAGTCTAGGCCGGCATCGTGCTGTTTGGGAGGCGTTAACGAGGAGGTTTCACATGAACATCGCGTTCGGGTGGGGAGAAAGTCGAGGAAGCAGTCATGGAAGATAACTGGAGAAATTCAGGACGTACAATCATATCATCGTGGCCGGAATTAGTTATGACTTGGGCCTGTAGTAACGGATAATATAAGTTAGGTGTCCATAAGCTTGATTGGATGAAATGTGACCACTCACCATTTCTAGAGGCTGTTTGTGTCTCTGGTCTTCTCTGAGTCTGTTGATATATTCCACGAAGGATTCAAAACAACCACTAATATGGGTTCAATTGAAGATTGAAGCTGCCAGTTTGCGGTGTTGGATATTGGATACCTAGACTATGGATTGAACCTCAAGGAGGGATGGCAAGCCACGATGACTTCCTCTTCTGGTGCTAGAGCCAGTGCACGCAAGCCACACCAGCCACAGCCACAGTATTAGCTTACATAAGAGAGCATTCTTATCGATAAGGGAATTTCGGAATTACAATTTCTCCGATCCGAATCTGCTCTTGCCACTTTGGGAAGGAAGCTCGCCCGGGCCTCGGCCTTAATTCCAGTCACGTGCCCACCGCCTCTCCTTCTTCTTCTTTCTCCCCACTTTGGCTGGTCGCTGTCTGGGGGGGAATCTCACTTCTAAGCTCCCATCCCTCACTTAGTTCTAAATAGCTGCATCGTTTGCCTTTTTGGAACAAGACCAATTAGGCACTAGTTTATCTAGCCCATACTGGATCTTGTTTTTTGTTTCTTATTCACTTGGATCTACATTTTTTTTATCTTCTTTTGGGTTTGGCTGGTTGTGTCTAGTCATCCACGCCTTGTAACACCTGGTCCAACAGGTCGGTTGTGTAGTTCAGCCATGGCTGATGCACTGTGTGGCCCATCAAATGCTTTGCAGAACTTCCAGAAGCATACTTCTGTAGACCGCACACTTCAGCAAGATCGACTATCTTCACATCAGTCCCCATCACAGGTATGCACGCTTGGTCTGATGGCCTATCTATTCTCAGTTGTTTCTTGTACTAACAACACATTCTACTGCTATAGGGCTTCAGGTCTCAGAACCAAAATGCAGGGGTTCTAGACCCTGAGTTCAATGCGTTTGAAACAGGACCAGCCCCCTTGTTAGCAGAAAGACATCATCCTGCCGCGTTTCTCCCCCCGCAGCAGCTTCCATCTCACCACACCCCAAACGTCGCCGGTTGGGCCGCCGATTTTCAAAATCTCCAAATATCCCAGAGACCCCCACAACCTGTACTACAGCCGCAGTTCAAGGTCGGTGGCCCTGTATCCCAAACCAACGCTACAAACTGGCACCATGAATTCATGCAGGAGAGCCAACAAGTGGCCCCTCAAGCACGGTTCCAGGGAGGCATGGGTTACCAACCGATCATGCAAAACACAAGATTTACAGGTTCGGGCCACCATATGCATTTGCCCATGAACAATACCCTGCATGCGAATCAAGTCCAAGCACCTCAGGCAGCTGCTGAGCTCTTTGATGACTCTGCATTTGAAGCTGCATTTGCACAAGTTCGGGCTGAGACCGAACTATTAGAGGCCGAACAACAACAACTAGAGCCAATAGAAGAAATTATAGGCCAGGATCAACTCGAAGAAGCTGTCAGAATCGGTGCCGATACTATCCCAACCACATCAGATGGGCTCAACGAGGCCGACGAGCTCTCTAAAACCGCTGGAGCATTACTCGACCGAGTAGGCAACGATCAAAGCCAAAAATTTAAAGAGAGCAGTTTTCTGGCTTTAATGCGACAACTCCGTGACCGTGAACTTGTCATTGATGGTGACAAATTCCGCGAAGTCAGTAACCACCCGTAGTTCTCACGCCGGCCAAACATCCATAACGAGAACTCGAGTCGATCGTTTTGTACTAATGGACCTGACCTTCTAGGCGGCGGCACACTCTTTACATCCTGGTGGTCCTTTATATCCCGAGCAGAGTCGGGTATCGTCACAATCTAATACTGATCCAACGACATCTACGACCATTAATTCTAGCACTGGTGATAGCACCCATAGTAAGTTTGGCGATATAGAAGCGTCCGTTGGGTTATATTTTAAATCAAATGGAGTCTCATAGCCCGCCTGACAGAAGAAGCTGGACGCTCTTAGACTTTCGCTATCATCACGATTTCGAGAATAGCAACAACCCCGGCTACAACGAAAATGCCTTTAATACTTCCTCCGAGGCGCATACTCTTCACGAAGGATTCTCACAGCAATCTTATCCCCTTGTCGATCACCGAATACCTAACCCGCCGGATTGTTTCACCCGCCGTGACTTTGAACGCCAGCTAGTAACATAATTAGAGAAGGCAACTGATTGGGTCTTATGTCCTTTGGAATGTCCCATGGATCCAGAAGTACTGTCTGACATTACATATCTTAATTCTTGTATTGGAATAGACAAATCCCCTTGTGTTGTGATAAATTTGTATTTTATACCAAATAGCAATATACCCCACAAAACTCTCATTCTCCATCTCCCATTTCCAACCCACAACATTGCTTGTCCTTGTTGTGGGGTTCCAACTTTTGAAATTCAAGCTTAATAACTACATAATTAGTTGGTTTGAATGGGATCATGCCTGCATGTCAGCTGTATAAATAATTGGTGGAACAGTGCTTGCTAACTACCAGGTAATTAATTAATCCTTGGATGGTGCGGCGCGTAGGAGGTGTCATGTGACCTCCTGCTGTAAAGACAGAAAGAAAGAAGTGAGAGAGACGAAGCATCCTCAGTTCATTCCATCCATCTCCTCCTTTATTATCCTTCATCCAACTCAACACCAGCACAAGACAACAGCCTAATCTAACCCCCCAATTAAATCAGATCAAATTCAATTCACTAGGTACACTTATCGTCTCAACCTACTATTGTCACTCTTGTACCTTTATTCACGCCATCTCTTTAGATGACCTAGAAACAGTCCTTGGCTGGAGATACCTCACTTACCTCTGAAACCCGCATTGCCATAGCTTTGCCCGACCTACCTTATATTCAACTGGGCGCGTATCCTTACCGTAGATAGCATTGGAAACCCTCGAAATAATTCGCTTTGACCTTCTTTCAAGACAATTCAGGCTCACCCCTACCGGTGCAGCCCTGTCGCACGACCGACATAACCATCGTGGAGAACGACAACCACTATTCCCTCCCTCCCCCCATCGCTCATTCACCGGGCCCAAGCGCCTCCAATTCTTCCTCCCCTGAGCCCCCGCCTTTTTCTTCACTTTACTCGGCTTCATTTTCTGAGCTTGACCAGTTCAACGCTTCGGTGACCGAGTCTGGCACTCCTACACTACCTGCTTTTGCACCGGCGCCGCAATTCGAAGAAACCCCCTTATCTTCTCCACCTGTAGTTTCCGACACTAAAGCCGCGCTTTCACGGGATAAGTCAGGAGAATCCTCAAGTAAATCTCAGGACGAGTCCGAACCTCCTCCCCCATATACAGAGGGTTCCATCCCACTTCAATCATTCACATACGTCATGGCTGCAACTGGAGGCCCCGCCAGTATCATTACACAGGTTCAGCAGACCGGTGGACCGCCGATTAACACACTTGGAGGTTAGTGTTTAGGAGTTTATTTTATTCATACGCCCCCTATCCTTTCCTGATTAGCTAACCTGAGTTACGTTTAGATATCGGAGGAGATGAGCATATCACTCTAGATCTACGGTAAGGCTCCTATTTAAAGCTTTGCCCTAGACTATTTGTAGTTTTATATTCTCAGTCTGGCTTATTAACCTACTACTTGAATAGTGGCACGAGGTTTACTCTCTCCCGGGATGAGCTCCTAACTCTCCCCGAGTTCGTTCTACTATCTCTCTTTCCTAACGGACTCCTTCCTGATGGACACATGGGAACATTCCATGAAGGCGATGTTTACCCCGTTGACGTAAGTTTTACGATTCCTTCATCCATTTTCCTTTTCCATTTGAATTAAATTTAATCTTACACCTCCCCCTAGTATGACCCAGTATCACTCCAATACATGTTAGACTTCTTTCGAACAGTTGCGGAGACAATACCCTCATCACCCCCCTCGCCAACAACATCCATGGGCGAACCTGGCGCAGATTCGATTCAAGGCTCTGCAGGCGATATGCTACCGGATCGCGCTGGAATTATAGTTCTGCGAGAAGACCTGGATTTCTATGCAATCCCACCTAACCCGGATATCGAGCATTCGGAAATGATTGAAGTAAAGCGTGCTGCTGGACGGGCCTTGCTTAAACAAGATGGGATATTCTCTGGACTGAGGAAAAGCGATGAACCAGGCACAACAGAGCAACATCTAATCGAGATGTTGACAGCTGGGTAAGGCCAATCCTTTCTGAATGCATCTTTATTTATTGCTTTAGCTAACATGTAATATGGCAGTGGTTTTAATCATGATGATCGGTGGGGACATCGAGCCGGGGAACCCAACAAAGCAGTTATCTGCAGCCTGGCGCTGGCAAAGCTGCGAACCGGCATTCGAGGCGACCATGTGGCCCACAATAATTTCGTGGGCATGGCACAGAAATTGCTTCTTTTCTGGAGAAAGCCAGCCCGAAGGTGCTGGTGGGAAGGCGTGGAATTGGAGAATGTGGAAGGGGTAGAAGGAAAGCTTAAGGTTTGGATTCGAAGGGTGTGGACTCTAGAAATGGTAATTATTCTTCCTTCATTCCTTTCTTTTCCTTTATTATCTCCTCTTCTTTTTAATGCTAACCTATGGTGTTGTATAGAGTGTAATTGGACTGCGTTAACAGTAATTTTATACTACTACTTCCTAGTATATATCTGTTCAGCGTTGGAGCGGCGCAATTTTAATCATTATAACCCTCTGATTCGATGTACCTTGTTGAAAATTGTGTTTTCATCCACCCATCCAGCAACGACTTGAAGCTGGACAGCCTAGTTAGTATAAGTTGAGTCTCTTTCGGGTTCGAGGTGTTTTACGGCGCCGATTCAGTATGAGCGATGGTTTGGTTCTCTTTCCCCCCTTTTTTAATTTCCTTTATTTTCTTTTGTCTTTATCTCTTCTATCTTCATATTTATTTTATCTTTGTCCCTGTATGTAGACAAGAGAATGCTATACATATACTCGTGAGCTTACTACCTATTTACCTTGCTTGATGTTAGAACAAACCTTTACCACGATACCTCAAAAGAATATAAAACCAACCTTAATGTGAAATTGCCCTTCAACTCAGGATAGTAACCTAAACCTTCCTTTACCAGTCTACTTTCGCGAATCCCCTATCTTTGTGTCCTTCCTATTCACTTGCATGACCTTCTTCTCACATTACTTCTATCCAAAACCTCACAACTCACAGTGAGAATGGCTAGTGGAACTTGGGTCAACAGCGCAGAATTTGCACTCACAGAAGATTACAGTGACCTGACTTTAGTGCGTGAGGGAAAGGAGTTCAAGGTCCACAAGGTGATCTGTTGCACACAGTCACCAGTGATAAAAGCTGCCTGCAATGGTGGATTTAGGGTAAGTCAGAGAACCCAGAAATCATCTTCACAGTTTTTTTTAAATAGCCAGTGTTCACATATCAAATCAAACACAGTGATCAACCACAAACTCTCTAGAAATAACAGCTTTCGATATTCCTACAGTCCTGGCTATGATTGAATTTTTGTATTGACACGCTTGTCGTAAGAGAGGATTTTTCCAGCTTCCTTGAAGCAAACTACCCTTTCTGTTTTTCCGTGGTGAAGAAAGTGGCCCTCCATAATTCGAACCTTGAGGCAGAGAATTCGAAACTTCTGACAGAAATTCGCAACTTGCGAGCGAGCATCTGGAATTCAAAAAGGCCCAAGCTGGTTTGAAAGAAGGGCTTATGCGCATCTCCGACAGGAATGATTTACAAAGTTGCCGATCAACGTTTTTTCACGAGGTTCATTGGAACTAGAACAATGTACATGTTCCCCTAATTCGTTGTTCAGGCCGTTTCCTTTAAGGGAGACCTCGATGACTGAACTGGGACACGGACAACCTTTCAATGTATCTATGATATTAGCAGCTATTATGAATTGTCTTTTAACCTGAGCTCTCCTACTACTTTTTGTTTCCGCGTCCATTCTACCCCATCCGTCACTGGTCTAGGGTCTAAATAATCCAAGGCCAATCAGTTAGTTAGGCAGGTATTACCTAGATACCAGAAAATTTATGGTTATCTCATATCGTACACTCTTTGTTCAGAAAGAATTTCAAGATAATCTACTCCGTTGCTATAACTTTTAAGCAGTTCTTGATCATGAGGCTGCCACGATTTGACTAGAATCAGGGACAATAGAGGGGAACGTAAAGTTTACATTAGTTAGCTATATTACTTGGAAAATACTTCAAATTGATTCAAGGAAGAACAGAATAATACACTGAATTGAATGGCTTTAAGGAACCAAGGTATGCTTGTGGTTACCCGAAGGACGGTTTCGGAAGGGATGGTAATTCAGTGAAGTCTGATAACCTTCCCAGCAATGCACGATCCTCTGGTTCTAGTTTATGATTCTTCAATGCGTCTAAGATCGCTGGTGAGGGATCGAAGCCAATAACGCCTGGCTTCCGTTGGCCTTGCGGAGGATGAGGTTGTTGACCCGGCTGGACTGGCTGTTTGCCATTTGATTTGGGCCTTGGTGGTGATGACGAGTTATTGGTTGTTCGAGATGAGGCGTTAGAAATTTGGCTTGCAGGCGACGAGCTGCGTTCATCCGACCGTGTACTGCCCAGCGATGCTACTGATGGGATGGTCCGGTGAGAAGAGCGAGGCTGTCGTTCACTTTTTGAAGACGGCTTCCCATCTTTCCTATCTTTCAGATCTTTCCTAGCTTTGCCATCTCTCCCATCTTTCCCATCTTTCCCACCTGACAAGTTCTTAAGCATAGCGAATGGTTTTGTGAATTCCTCGAATAGAGGAGAGAGTAAATAGTGAACTGCTTCGATTTTCGCAGGTTTAATTGTGAAATGATATAGTATTGGCTTGGTTGGGACGGACTGGATGTTTTTATATGCAAGTCTGGTTAAGTACATACAGAGTACTTTGTATGCAGCTAACGAAAGGTTAGTTAGTTTCAGTCAAGTGAAGCGCCCACAACTAACATAACTACAACATTTGCAACCCAATCCACAAATAACCAACTAGGTGATAACTATATGCACTGGTCAGCTCACCTTTAGTTTTTTGTATTTTCAGCTACTTAAGTTAACTAGTTTGGCCACAGAAGCATAAAATGTTACATAGTTAGTTCTATCAACACACAGCATGACCATAACACCAGGTTCGGTCGGTAAACTACAAGTTTGCTCTCTGTCAAAATGATCCTGAGTTAATGTGATTTGGACGAGGTCACGCATTTCAAAATACTTGGATTCAAGGGTATAACAGTATAGTTAACTGTTAGTTAAGAGAATTAGAGGGAAGGCAGAGCTTCAATTGTTTCTGCTAACTAGCCAACAACTAACTAACACCAACTCACTTTATGAATACTGTGGGATTATCTCACTAACTAACTAGATCCTTAAGCATTGTCAAATGTTTTAGCTGATCCATCTCACAATTTAGTTCACATGGTTTATCTCAAAGTAGGGATATAAAGATGTGGTTTTGCCCATCAAGAACAATCATTAAGATAGCTAACTATGATACTTGACTCTAGTTGTTTAATCTGCATTCAGCCCTGAGCATCCTAAGGCTATTAAAGGATTCTAAATTTAATTACAAACATCTACCAAACCTAGCCTACTGTGCAAACCTATTTTGGATGGCCACCCAGTAAGCCAAGTGAATGCCTTATATCTTAGTACCCAGCTAACTCATTGTACATAGACAGTTAAGCTTCTGGGACCCAAGGACCAGTGCTTCCCTAAAACTTGCCATACTCCATGACCGCGGGACTACCTATAAATACGAACATCCAGTTTGGCAAGCGTGGGCAGCAATTGTAGAAAACTACTTTCCTAGAAATGCTAATACCAATGGGGGTGATAGGTGGGCTATTGATCGGGAACCCTATAGGGGGCTCCCTGCTGCTCCTCATATGATTAGGCCAGATATAGCTGCTATTCGGCTGAGCTATGATCCACTACATCCCTATACTTTTGGTCGGAAGCCAGTTACAAGGTCAAGAGACTATATCTGGGTTGAGTGCAAGGCTCCTGATCCTAGCACTCCTGCTGCTTGGAAAAATGTATTGTATGAGGTGATAACTCGACTGCAAAGTGCTCATCCGACTCGCGTCATTATATTGATGATTGGAGTTGGCTTGAAATTTATGTATTTTATTTGGTTGCCAGGTGCTGCCCAGCCACCACTAAACGTCCTGAAGGACGACGGGACGACTTTCTGGCCACTTGATCCAAGAATTCAACCTCTCACCACAGCCGATCCTTGGTTGTCAGCTCGTCAGGTGGGGAATCTTTGGGTTAACCTAGTAAATCCTAAGGACGCTTTATCGCTTGACACCTGGAGCCCAAGTCCAAACGTTGGTTTCCAGTTACTACACCAAAACGATCATCATCAGCTTGAGAATTTACTTCGTCGTGTGCTTGTGGTACCTTTGCCAGGTACCACCAATTCACCACATTTTGCGTGATTTCTTTTCAGCATGTATATATCCTGAGGCGACTAGACTTAGCCATCTATGGTATAAATACCATATCTATTTAAGTCAAGAATAATTGCTATTCTGTAGAAGAACTAACTAGTTGAACTGAGTTGAAAGATAGAGTATTTTATTTTATATTTACTTTTTTGGAGTTGGGAGGACAAACCATGCTAACCAAATACAGCCTAGTGGAATCCATTCTTTTTTTTGTGAGCTTTCGCGACCAAAAGATGAAGAAGTGAAGTGAGAAGAAGACAAGAAAACAACAAGGGAGAAAAGGACAAGAGACACTCAAGCAAGATAGCCCTGCTTATTCTATTGATTTTTATTCCTTTTAGTATTCTCATCAACTGTCCATCGCCATTGTTGCTCTGCTCATCCACCCATCGTCGCATCCATCCATCCATCCCAACGCGTTCGTTCAGCTCACTGAAGCGCATTTGCTGCCTCTTGGCGATGCGTTCTCTAGCTGCTTGACCTAATCCCTGTGCCACACCATTTCTAGAGTATTCACAATGCCACCTCTGGGATATGTGACCTCCTATGCTCCCCGGCTTCGTCAATATGCGAATTCCCTTATTTCACCTGTTCTCCCAGCCGCGCCCGCAGCCGCAGTTCGAACAACAAAACGCGGAACTGCCGCTGTAAACTATGCTGAAAATGATAACGACGATGACGATTTTGACGACAGCGAGGGGCCCAGACGGCCTACTGGTCTTAGGAGCTTACGGAGGGAGGAAATCAACCCAGATCGAGGTCCAACAGGGGAAAAACTGGGCAAGGAAATCGATGCTCCGGTGAATGTACAGGCAAATTATAGAGACTGGGTAGTCAGGAAATCAATAAAATCAAGGTATGCAGCTTAGTTTCGTATACATGTGTGGGCTATAACTGTGTGAGTTGATAGAAGCTGGCTGACCTCAACCCCCATTTACTTAGGCGCCAGAGACATATGAACGCTCAAGCGCAACTACCCGTAAATCTCATACCTATCCGAATCGATCTCGAGGTGCCCGGATACCAGCCTGCAGAACCATTTCCTTTACCGCGAAATTACCTAGAGGCTGGTATTAATCCTACATTGCCTGCCTATAGAAAACCTGATCCAGCACCGCCTTATAGGATAAAAGATACCTTTCTTTGGAACCTTCATGAAGCCTATACGACTCCGGAAGAATTTGCGACAATATTTGTGCGCGAATTAGACCTGGCAAACCCCCAGGCAACCGCATTAGCCATCTGCAACCAGATCCGCCAGCAGCTGGAAGAGTATGCAGGTGTAGCAATGCATCCACTCTTTCAAACCTCTCAGCAGAGCGAACGGTCGAATGCCTTGACCAAGTTGCATCCTGTTGCTGCCGCTGCCCGACCGGCGACCCCAGGACAAACCTGGCCCGCGACTCCCATCTCGGTTTCCGACGGAATGGCCAACGTAACCTTAGATACAGATCGTTCCCGGACCCTATCATCACCAGATTCAATATTTAGCCCTGACGACGCATATCGTTGTATCGTCGGGCTCAATATAAACCTTCAGAATAAGCTATATAGCGATAAATTCGAATGGTCCCTTCTACATTCAAGTGGAATAGCTGAACAGTTTTCCAAAATTACATGTGCTGATCTTGGCCTCGGGCCGGAATGGACGAGCTCGATGTCCCACGGAATACATGAAGCCGTCCTGAAACTCAAAAAGGAGGCTTGTGAGAGCGGTGGGCTTATCAGCACTACCGGCGTATTCGGTACCGAAATCGATAATCAGTCCGCACATGGCCAGGAAGCTGGTTGGCGATATGACCCCGACGGACTAGGGGATGAATGGGAAGCCAGAGTGGAGACCTTGTCGAAGGAAGAGATTGAGAAACGAGAAGGCGATCGAGAGCGACAAATCAGACGTCTTCGACGAGAGACGGCTAGATTCTCGTCTACCGGAATGATTGCGCCTGAGTTGTCGCGCCAGGGCTCAGCTGGCTATTTTGATATTCCTGATGGCAGTGAGACACCTATGGGCCGTGGAGAGCGCAGCAAGCGTAAGCGTCGTTTAAGAAGCCTTAGTCCTACAGGCCGAGGAGGGACGCCCGGCGGTAGGAAGACACCAGATACTTCGGGAACTGCTGGATACGGAGGTGGCGGAGGCACCTTGGCTGAGTGGGAGAGGCAGACGTGGCGTTGTGCCAACTGTCTGGCCTACGGCACCGCAGTGTGGGCAGTGAGGGATGGGCCTGATGGACCAAGGGTGAGTCTTGATTCCCCCGACGATTTGCAAATACTAATTATCTATTACTTTTGTCTCTTATGGGTGTGTGTGTGTGTGCTAACTTTGATACGATCTTCAAAAAGACATTATGCCACAACTGTGGATTTCAATATGAACGTAATAAACGCCTACCAAAATGGCAGAGAGGGCTTCACCTCTTCGATGCTTCAATAATCCGATAATCCGACTATAAACTTACGATATCTTCTCTTTTTACCTTGCCAGGCTAATCGATCTTCCGCTTCTTCCTGGTGGATGAGACTACTCATTTCGGCATCAAAAACGGCTTGAGATTCAAACCGCGCACCCTTTTCCCCTTGTGGGCTGTGATAGATCCATGGCTGCTGAAGAGTACCCAATAATCTGGCGTTAGGGCTCCACTTCTTACTTTTTTGTTGGTTCACTTCACTAATTTTTTTGCAACTATGGACATGCTTTGTCTAATGTATCGTTTAAGTTGTGTGGATGAAATTGCATTTAACAATCCAGAGAGAAAAGGGCAAGATGCAAACAATGTACTATTATTTTCTTACTATCATTTGTTTTCCTCACCCTCTGAACTGAGTACATCTACAGAATCATATTTATCATTGGGGCAAGACAGAATAATAATAACCATCATAAATATACTCGAAGTTCAATGGTGTTTATTACAGATACATAGCTACATCATCAAAGATGGACATCAGTTCGTATCAATCGTCTCTATCTAATTCATACATGAGTGGGTTGTTGAACCCTTTCTAAGGCTGTATCATAGAACCAACCACCCAGCAGGCAAAAGCAAAAAAAAAATGAAGAAAAACAGATTTCAGATCTTCCATAACAAAACAAAAATAAGCCCGATCCATACTTTCGTAGACGTTGGAAAAATCATATCCTATGGATAGAGATGTATGAGCATTTTTCCCCGTTGAAGATAGATGAGTATATATAAATAAAGTGGAGTGAAAACTTACATCTTTTCCGCGTTCGTCAATCAATGACGCATCAGTAAAACATACAAAGGAAAGAAGAAAAAAATGTCGAGTTAAGGATAGCTTTTCTCTAGTGCTTTTCTTCTATTAGATCTTTAGAAGGACATTGCTTCTTTAACACCGGGGTACAAATGGGTTCCTATGATTTCATCCAGTCAGTATTGAAGATATTTATGGAAAAAAGGAGATGTGGGAATGACTTACTGATTGGGCTCGACGTTTTCTGTCCAACGGAGCATTAGCAGCGCCTTTAGTTTGGGTAGATCTCTTCTGAGTGCCGGAACAGATCACATTCGCATGGCCCTTGATCCGGATGCCAGCATTGACATTGATTTCAATGGGACGCTGCCGAGAGGTCTCGGGGTCTTCCAAGACGCCAGCAGACTTCAAGGCGGAGATGATTGCAGAAGCCAGCTGGGTTGATTTAGCCTGGCGGCGCTGTTGGAGCTGCTGTAGCTGCTGGACGGCAGTGGCTGGGTCTGTTGGTGCTGGTGATGAGGGCTCAACAGGGATAGGGGTATTAGTCTCATCAGGAGATGATGGTGAGCCGATGGATGAGGGGATGGCAATTGTGTTCCCTTGACCATCTATGCATATCGAGGTATCTATTTTGATCACAATGGGAGCTAAGTATGCACCATCGTCGTCGCCATATTCGTCGACGTCATTTAGGACGGTTGCAGCAGCGGTGTCATTGCTTTTGGGATCTAGAGCATTGGCAGCGTATGGAGGTGGAGGAGCTGGAAGAGAAGTCTTCTTTTGAAGGCTGGCTATGAATTCAGCGAGCTTCAGGTTTTGGTGGTTGAGGGAGTCTGAGGGAGGAAGCATTGTGGTATATATGATATATTTAGATAGAATATCTTGGGATGGTTTGAGAAAAGATAGAGATGTTCAAGACGGATAGAGGATGTCTCTAGATATTTCAGAAGAATAGAATAAGAAGAGGGAGGGGGAGAGAACTATAGAAGTATAAGTAGAGGGAGGGGAAGAAATATATGCTGGTAATCAAGGGTATGGACAGCTATTTATGTGATGTAGGTATGCGATGAAACCGGTGTGTTGTCCAGGAGAAATGGAAAAATAAGAAGCGGTGAATGAAGGAATAAATATAAACAGAGATAATAATAAGAAGAAGCTATGTTGTATTGTAAATAAAAATAAATAAATAAGAAAGGAGCGAAAGAAAACTAACAGCGGAATGAATGGAAATGTTTATTGATGGAGTCAATGGCCCAGCTTCCTATTGTTGGTCCGGCCCTTTTTGGTTGTCAATAAGTTCAATGCCATGGCCAGGGGGTGGTACCTCGCTATCAATACATTTTGGCCCCAACACTAGGTACCTCTTGGCTTGACAAGCATCAGCTGGATGGAATAGCTTCGTTTCAGGGTATATTACTATTCACTAAAAACTAGTTAAACTAATAAGAATAGCAATAATAATAGAACTCAGAGACTAAAAACCGATAGTTTAATAATAAAATAAGAAGAGAAGGATCAGACTTCTCGCTCCGCATAACTCTGGATCATCCCCTCCAGTGTTGGCTCGTACTCCCGTAACACCACCTGGTCGCCGCTCAACACCGTGTTTGCTTGCACAAATACTTTGCGGGGCACCTTTTTCTGTAACACTACAGGCCGAACCTTTGTCCCCCACCACTCGTCCACATGTGTGCTGGCATCGTATAGGGCCTTGCCAGCCTCATAATCCGCGGTGCTTTTATACACATGCAGCTTTTGCAGGTATTTCTCCACTGCTGGACGGCCATGGCTCAGGATCTTTGACCGGTCCAGATGGATCTCCAGATCAGACAGATCACCATCCTTCTGATGGACCAGCCGAACAAAGTCGCCGCCAGCCTCAAGGAACACGCGTAGTATGCTGTACCGCGCTTGCATATGTGCTTGTCCCCATTTCTTACTGTTGGGATCCCAAAACTCAAGCGCCACCACTCCTGCCCTAGCCATCTGGAGATAACCGGAGTACAGCACATCGCCCGCCTCGCCATCAAGGTTAACGGTGCCGTCGCCGAACCCAAACAATTTCAGAATGCCAAAGTCGCACCCCAGCGCCATCGCAACACATTCTGCCCGGCATTCTTCGTAGGACGACGCGATCGGCCCAAACACTGAACTCCAGGTTTGCCCAGGCTTGTACCACGTTGAGATAGGTTTGTTGTCGACAGGGCTGATCGGCGGCTTGTTTATGTCAAAGTTATATTTTCCTGGCGATGTTTCTTGAAGTAGCTTGCCTGTGCCGTGGCCCAGTAGCTCGTGGACCCCCACCTGAACCTCAAATGCCGCATCACGGTATTTTTGGAAAACATGTAGATCACTCTCCCTAATAAAAGGCACCGGCTCATTTGGTGCCTTTGCGCTCAACACATTGCCCAGGGAAACATTCTTAAACCCAAGGTTCTGACGGATGTCATCGTAGTTAGGGATGTTGATCCCTGCTGGAATCCCACTTCCTGCAAAACTCAACACTTCGAGCGACGTGAAATCAGGGCTTAAGAAACTGTCCTTCTCAAAGTCTTTGCCCCAGGGTAGTTTTGGGATCATCGCCTCAGCATTTTCGACCAATTTGGCAAATGCTCTCGTTCGCTCAAGATTGACCTGCCATAAATAATTAAGTTAGCATCTTATCTCACAAAAATTATAATAAGATTAGAAAAATTACCATGGCAACAAATCCCTCCCACTCTCCTCGAACACCATGAGGATCACGGTATGTTTCAACAAACCCAATATCAGATTCGACAATAGGTTTAATATCTCGAATCCAATCCCGCTGGCTTTCCTTATAAGCTTCTATTGAGCCCGTCGTGAAGGACTTGACGTATTCATCATGCATTTTCTTCTGAATCTCATTGGCCGAATTTAAACCTGCTTGCTTCATACTTTCCGCTATCTTTTCCAGAACTTCCGAATAGTCGCCGTACACAAGTTTAAGTCGTTTCCCAGCAAGCTTGCCATCCAAATCCCATCCATCAACATCTCCAACATCCCTATCTTTACCTGCGGGCGACTTCTGAGCGGAGGCGATCAATAATTCGAAATCTCCCCCTGTGGTCTTCCGAAGTCTCGTATTCTCCAACAAGAGCGATTTCTTCTCTAAGAAATCTCCAATTAAAGTGATCTCTTCCTTCGTAATTGTTGGCGAATCCGGGTAATAGGTCGTCATGTGGCCCTTCTCAGGGTATCCTAGGTGCATTAAATCCGGCGAAGAAGTCTCGTAAATGCCACCTCCCGATTTACTTGCAAGCTCAAATGCCTTCTTAGTTTCGGGGGAGCTCGATGAAAGGGACTCAAATGCTGCGGGGGGAAGTCGAGGGATGAACTTAGAGTCCCCAAAGCCTTTGTAATTCCCGCAGTTCCCCAGAAACTGAGCTGCATACTCGAGGAAGAATTGGAGGTCTTGCGAGCTTACGCCGGTCTTCGCAGCTAGGCTCTTCCAGTCCCCATTGCAAGTCCGATGAAGGGCAATGATAAGGTCGTAAATGGCTTCCGATTCGGGGGAAACCTGTCTTAAAGTGATTCTCGTTCCTAGGAATGCGGCTCTACCAACCTCATGGAATTTAGTCGCAGAACCCAAAATACAGCCCTTTTTCTTTGGTGCCTGGAGAGCTTATAAACTAACCTACTAATAAAATGGGAGTATCGTTTCAATTTATCGCTGCTGAGTGCTTCGAAATGAGGCTTGATTTCCAGCCGGACGATGGTCGGTGGGCTATCCGCGAGGTACTGCTGCTTATCCATGGTGCTGGTGTTTAGGTAGCGATGATTTAACGGACGGAAAACTATAGGTGATAAATATGCGGTCTTCAGAGCTGACTGCGAGGACTGGAGAAGAATAGAAGAGAGAGGGCGGTTGGAGAAGATCTTGCGGGAAGCTCTTGCGGAGCTTCGAAGAGGGGTCATGGGGGGGAACAACGACCAGTTATTTATCCCCTCCGTAACCCAGGCAAGTTCGAGACAAGGAACAAGAACAAGGCTGGACAAGAAGACTGGGGGAAAGTTAAAGCTATTATTCTTTCTATCCAAGGTTGCTCTTGAACTCTATGAGACAATAGTCAAACCGTTATTTATTAACTAACTCTTATCGATAACTAACGAACTAAAAGTGAAACCTAATTGATTTGATCTTATTTTGAAGAGATAACTAGCCTGACAAGAATCGAGCACCGTTAGATATCTATAAGCCATTTTAAAACGCTAAATTTAATAAATCCAATCGAGATCCGATCGAAGGGTATCGAGTATAGATTGAATCAACCGGACAGGGTTACAGCAGGCTTTCATATTTGTCCAGACCTTGCTTCTGTTGCGGGTTAGGAGTTCTCGCAGGGGGCGGGTTTACGCCTCCAAGCGGAATTGTTGGTTTAGGTGTGGTTTGTTGCAGTGGCTGCATTCTGGTTGAGGGTGGTGGAGCTATGCTGAAGGGAGAAATAGTGGTGTTTGGTTGCCATTTAGTGCCCGGGGCTGCTCCAGCAGGAAGGCTAAAAGGAGGCGTGGTAGAGGATGAAAACTGGGTTGCAGTTTGTTGCTGGAATCCACTGCCCATAGAATTGCGTGGTTGGAGCTGGGGAGCCAGCGCTTGAAGTGAGGGCATCGAAGGTGTTGAAGCAGGGTTTTTATGGTCGGGCTGGAGAGTTGGGAACGAATTGATGGCCATGTCTGGGGTGATAGAACGTGATGAGTTTATTATCCCTGGTCCATTCCCTAGCCGGGCAGCGTTCCCACTGCTCGACCAAGAAAATTGTGATGTGTTGCTGGGTTTTGTAGCTGTCAATGGAGTTCCTAAACCACTACCCCAAGGGTCGATTGATGGGGTCTGTTCTTTACTTCTACCAAGAACAAGGCTCTCAAAATCAGATTTATCGGATCCATTTGTCGAATCACCAATACCACTCGGTATTCCGGTTTGGCTTGTTGCAGCACGGGGAGCAAGACTAATGGGATTATTTGTTGAAGCCATTTCTTGTAGGCTTTTCATCCGCTCACTCTCTATTTTCGAAGAAAATGACTTGATTATTTCCATGAAGGAGGAAAATTGCTGGACGTTGAGAAGAGGTCCGAGTGCAAAGGCCCATAATGCCGGCAGTATTTCAAGTGCGATGAATTCACTGTCGGCCAGTCGCCCGGCTTGCCTAAAAACCTTTAACGCCGCCATCATGACAGCGGGTTCCTTAGTTTTTATTGCTTTTAATAATGGTACCACCTTTTCTTGAACCGTATATTTATCAAGCGTGGGGGTGGGATTTGATTTGGCTGTTTGGGAATCATTCATTATCCCAGATAAATCATCGTCGGACGCCATGTCCTGTGCTGATCCACCAC
This sequence comes from Myotisia sp. PD_48, assembly GCA_032988175.1. Lineage (NCBI taxonomy): Eukaryota > Fungi > Ascomycota > Eurotiomycetes > Onygenales > Myotisia > Myotisia sp. PD_48. Next base: position 84,180 of record JANTQB010000010.1, read on the forward strand.
AAAGTATGGAAAAGGCTTCCAATCCTCGGATTTTGATTGCCAGGCTGCTAGTTTTGCTAAAAACTGATGCAATAGCTGGGAAAATGTCGTTTTTAACGGTGGAGAAATCAAGAACAGGCAGTATTGTAGGAAGACATTTCAGCGATATGTCAACCAAAGAGTGAGTGGGTGACTCGAGGCCCAGATGGATCAAAGGTATAACATCTAATACCGAATCAAAATTAGAAATCGAGGAAGAATAAACCATTTAAGTAGATCGGTAGAAAATAACGAACCGTCTTTGAAGTCTTTGCCAGTGCAGTTCTCGACAAATGTGTCTATATTCTCGAGAACGATCATAAGTCCGCCATCTCTACTGGTATCACGCTCTTGAGTAGCCGTTTTCGAGTTGGGATGGTACATTTCTTTCAACTGTGGGAGTAACTTTTCCCGAATCACCCGTCGGCCCGATGGAAGAATTTTAAGAATGCCGAAAACATTTTTTAGAACAAGTGATAGTAACTCTCGATCCTTGGTCTGTTCTAATAAAACTTCAAGCACTTTTCGCTCCAGCACAGAATGCGGAAAGTCGGGTATCACGCGGGGTAAACCCCGGAGGAACTGTGCTTTCTCGTTTGGTGTTTTTGTAGGGAAGGACTCCAAAAATCGAATGGTAGAAACCAAAATGTTATCAAAGTACGGCGATTCTTGGAACTCCTTTGCGTTCAGTCGCTGTACCCGTTGCCTGGTTATTAGTCTCGGTAGAACATGGGTGGTTAGGTCTTTGGGTAGAGGCCTGGAACAAAGAAAGGAGTTTGATTGCGAAGGGATTGTAGATGCCGAACCGAGTAGTTTCTTGTAGGTACTTATACTATTATTCGTATGCAGAGGTGAAACATGCGGAGAATTGTAAAGCGCAATGATGATTAGACCTAGCGAAAAGAGATCCGCGGCGGGTGAGACATAAGAATCGATAACAAAATCGGGCGAGCAGTAATCCAAATCAAGCTGTACAGATCGAGGAAGTCTGGGATCATGGTGAAGAATTTCGGAAAGAGAAAGCGGAGGCAGCGGGGATGTGGTCCCTGCGTCAGTAGGACCAGCGAATGAAAGGCTAGAAAGTTTCCAATCCGATTTAGAATTGATAAATACGGCATCGGGAGACATATTCCCATGGACCAGATTAGCTGATTCATGTAAAAATTCCAGGCCTTTCGCAATCTGAAGCAACCCCTTTTGAATTTCAAGCTCGTCGATTTCTAGGTCCACTCTCCTTCGGGAACCATCGGGTGCTTCGACCATAAATCGGCTGGGCCTCCCGCCGACCCTGCTCGAATTTTCTTGGTCATCTTTATCTTGCAATAGTCGTGATAAAGACGAGGTGACAGGTTCAGTGGCAAACATCAAACCACCATTTCGGGTATCTTCAACAGGCTCAATTATCTGCAGGATTGAGGGGTGTCTCAGACGGGCAAGATTCGCAGCCTCTCTCTTGAGCCTTTCAATTGCTTCCTCATGAAGTTTTTTCAATGAAGGGCCACTAGATCGTAACGAAAGCCCACTGGCGCCAATCTCTAGGGACTTGCGGTCGAAAATGAACACTGACACTGGGTTTCCGGTATTCTTTTTCTTCGCGTCATAAACTTTCCATGGCCCTGATATAAAAGAAGGATGCGGGGATATTTGATAATTGTTCGCGATATTGGAGGAGAACGACTTGAACGAAAACATGGTGGAGGTTGAGTAGTTATGTATTAGGCAGCCGAATTGATTTAACTAGCTTAAGAGCATGATTGGCCACTAAACCCGAGATTCGGGGTGTTTATCGGAGGAGCAAGTTATGCATCTTAACAGCCTACTTTATGGAAAAAGCGATTGAAAAGCAGTTGGAATGCGGCATATCTGGATAGAACTCGTTATATAAATTGGTTCTGATAACTAACGGTTAGTAAACCATTTCAAAGGAAGATGGGGTTATTGATATTCCCTGGTTGCACTAGGCCTAGATTAGCGCTAAAGGCAGGCTGCTTTAACAAGCACTTGACTTAGCTTAGTAAGTGAGTTCCTGTGGTAACTAGAAATCAACAAATAATTAATCTCCATAATACTTCTTTGGCCCATCTTGCAATTCGATCAAGAGCAAGTTGCAATAGATACTACGCCCTTGGCTTCTCCAGCTCACTGAATTGGCGATGTACCCCTCTTTTTCCCGCAGAAGTTTACTGTCAGTAACCCGCATCCCCTGTTTTCGAGCAAAAATCTCCCAGCAGTACAGGATGTCTACGAGGCATGAGCCTTTTCCCCCAGAAACGATGCTCAAAAGTGATTCTGGGAAGATGTACAAGATTGAAAATGCTCTTGCTAACCGGAGAAACCCCCTACTATGCGTATATCGTGCAAGGTAGGTTAGGCTATGTTTAGTTAACCTAGATGCGTTCTATTAAGTCTTGTTGCTAACTATAGAGATGGAAGTTCTGAGGGCAAAAACTATATTTTGAAGAATATGATTCCGGGCGAGTTTGAGTACCAGCTGGATTTGCAGAAGCAGCTATCTCCTTGTCCAAATGTGCGATCAGTAGTTAATACTATCAAAGCGCCTGAGTTGTTCATCTTTCCATTTCTGGACGGGGACTTGCTTCGTTTGAGCCAGAAATCCCTACCCACAGAGATAAGGCGCAATATACTTGCTGACATGCACGATAGAGATATTCTCCATAATGGGAAGTTTGAGTGCTCTGGAAGACTACCTACACCACAATACTAACTGCCAATAGACATCAAACCAGACAATATCCTTGTGGACTATGACGAAAGTGTTGAGGGTAATAAACATCAAAAGTATTCAGATCTCAGACCTTGAGGATACAGTCATTGTGCCACCTAGGAGGTGGCTGAAAGGCCCCCTCTGTGGCAACGTGATATGGAGAAGTCCTGAAAATTGGTGCCGATCCCGCCAAAACCAGGCCTCAGATATCTTCTCCTTTAGAATTGTAGTATGTGCTTCCCCCTAACCGTAATGTTCTTGATTATTAATACCATATATAGATGATATATGTCATGGTCAATGAGATGGTCTTTCGCATTAGGCGCTATATCCTTCGTCGACACATATCCTATTTTGCAGACGAAGACAGCCTTAACGGGTTCCTTCAACATATAGGGATAGAAAATATCTTCTATGAACGCTTGGTAGCCCTTGCTAGCAGTTTTACTGCAGGTGATCTTAGACAGCCTTTCAAGACTTGGGATTATGTGGACCTGAGCCTTACGGACCTGGTAGGGAACATGACAAACCTTGACCCAACAAAAAGGATCACTGCAAGAGAGGCCCTTCAGCATCACTGGTTCAGTCAATCGAGTCTGGCTAGTAGCCAGACAAGTTAACCGTGGGACAGCGCTCCAGTTGTGGTGGTATGTCTACTAATACTTGTTCTGATGATTGTAGAAAAGCCCGGTGCCATCTGCGATACAATAGGCAATGTCATTCGTTTCATGTGCCACCGTAATTCCAAAGTCGCAGAAGGTGAAGCCGACACCAGAAGTCTTTATTCATCCCCTTAGTACCCCTTCTAACCAGGCCCTTTAAAGGCACTAAGCTCACCTTAGCATTGGGGGTTTAGCTAGGTAGAACATAAGGAGTAGGGGAAAATATAGCCCCTAGCCTTACAGCTAGGCCTTGCAACTGACCTCACAACTAGTTAGGCTCTACTATACTGTGTGATATATTTTGGGGCCACGCTACTATCTACAAATATAGTTATCAGGATTGAAAATGAGGAAATATCCATATATGAATGAGCACTAGCAAATTATACTACCTATACAACTGAAAAGCATGTTCTTTAGAACGAGTTCCTCTTAACTTCACTCATATTTAGAAGATATAGGTTACTAGTCATCAGGACTGCGTAGAATTGTCAACTCGCTGCTGATGGGAGACCCCCAGCCGAACCTCCTCGCTAGTTTCCGAGCGATAGAGTCCTCTATCCTACCACCAGTTAGCGGCCATGAAATTTATCATGATACCAAATCTTCCTTGCCTACTCTGGACCGGCAAACGTGCCGCTTCTAATTCAATTTCCTCGGATGCCGCCGGGTTAGCCCAGACAAACATGTGCCTTGTCCGGATCTCAAACGGAAATTGCACGCGTGTCGGCCATTGGGGATCCCAACACCATGCCACGAGCCGTGAGACAATTCTATGATAGATGAGTTAGTCTAGTCAGATCTTCAGAGATACATGAGTGAGAATGAGCGCGACTGCACACATATCAAGCTCGGTTATCCCGGACGAACGTGGGCCTTGTCCGGGTCTCGATCTCGAATGGGAGTTGCACGCGTGTAGGCAGTTGAGGATCCCGGCACCATGTAACAAACCGAAAGACAGGTCTAGATCAGGTGAGTTATTGTAGTCAAATCTTCAAAGATAATGAGGGGAAATGAACAAAGCAACCTGGGGGCTTGTATGGGCATAATAGTAAGGAAGAAAGGAAGGGAAGAGACGCGTACTCCATAAATATAGGCTTCGATTTTAAGATATTTTCCTTCCATATTGGGATGGGGTAGTAGATGGTAGATAGCAGCCACTGCCAGGTGGTGTTGGCTATAATTAGGCCTCGATTTGGATAGCATCTAATATATTTAGCTTGCTGGGTAGGATATCATGTACTCCAAACAAGCAAGTAGGGAGATTGAAGTCGAACTTCTGGATTATGAAGTTCGGAATCATCCGGTTCAAGAAATCATATCAGCATGGAAAAATAAAGTCAATTTTCCCCTGTTTTGTATTGCTAGAAGGAACTAGTAGTATCTATACTCCGTCGTAACCTACCTAGGTGCCTAGTTGTGGTTGTAGAATAACACATGATTTGATTTGATTTGATTTATTCACATGACCGTCCCAGCCGCCCTGGCGGCAGCTATGCGGCGTGTTACCTAAGCACCCCCATGCCGTCAGTCTCCGACACCAATATAAGCTACAAATTATACCGACTATTACAAGAGAGATTATTCTCTGGAGGGGGCGTTCCCGGAACTGCCTCTTCCTCCATATGTAACAATTGACTGGTTTTAATCCTTGCCCTTCTTACTGGTGTAAGAGAGGGCCTCCACACTCTATAAACGTTAAGGATTCGTTGTATCACCATCGTATTCTCTGTAGAATAACACAGTTGGTAAAGTTAATTGACATCATAAACTAAAATTAAGCTTTGGATCCACGTGACCGTCCTGAGGAATGCTGACTCAACAATCCGGGAAAATATAATCCCGGATTCCGCTCCGAGATCGGGCCGAGGAAGCTCCCGCGCCCTTTGATTGGCCCGCGGCTCCCCGCCCGAAGCCTAACGAAGAAAAGAGGGAAAGGGCGCGCGATGACTGGGCGGTGACAAGAGGCAGTGACAAGCCGATGACCAAAAGCGGGTTTGGTGGTCATTTTCTCCGCCGGTAAGCGCTCACCAGTTCTCCTCTTGGGAAGCCTTCAATCTTCAATCGCGACAATCCTCACACTTGACTCACTCTCTACTCCTCCCCCCATTGTCCCGTCGATTTGAGCCATTGGAACTCCCGGTCGATATCCAGCTCCAGTATTCTTACAGGCTTTCTCGGTGGTACTTCTCTTTTCGGTTGAATATCCGTTGCAATTATGCCGTCTCCCGCCAGACTGAGCAGATCCAGCATAGCATTCCTCGCGAGGGGTAATTCTACTGCGAGACTAAGTGCACAGGCAGTATCGCAATGGCAGAGACAATATAGCACTCCTCCACCATTGCCTAGCAGGAGTGATGGCCTCCCTGGCCTGGATTTCTCCAAGCTCACAGTCACAAAAACTACCCAGCCAAAGCAACTCCTTCCGCCCAAGGAGCTAATATTCGGGAATTCATTCACTGGTAAAGACCAAAAACAAAATACCACCATAGCCAATGCTCAGTTATAGATCCGGTTCCAATGGCCCTGATGCTGACTTGACCGGAAATAGATCATATGCTCATAGCAAATTGGAACACTAAGGATGGATGGCTTGCCCCAGAGATCATCCCATACCAAAATCTCAGCATGGATCCAGCCTCTTGTGTCTTCCACTATGCATTTGAATGTTTCGAGGGAATGAAGGCCTACAAAGGCAAGGACGGTTCCATTCGTCTCTTCCGCCCCGACAGGAACATGGAACGATTAAACAAGTCTTCGAGACGTATTGCACTTCCTACCTTTGATCCAAAGGCATTGACCCAGCTTATTGGAGAGTTGGTCAAGCAGGATAACAGATTCATCCCCACGTACGTTCTCGATGGAATATACCTTCTTTTTTAATTCCACTCCTGGTCCAACAAAATACTAATTCTCTCGATCAGTGAGCGAGGCTATTCTCTGTATTTGAGACCCACTATGATCGGAACACAGAAGACCCTGGGCGTTTCTGCTCCAGGATCGGCCATGCTCTTCGTCATCGCCAGTCCTGTTGGTCCATATTACCCTACCGGATTCAAGGCAGTGTCTCTAGAGGCTACAGATTATGCCGTTCGCGCATGGCCAGGCGGTGTTGGAGATAAGAAGCTAGGTGCTAACTATGCACCATGCATCCTTCCCCAACTTGAGGCATCGACACGTGGCTTCCAGCAGAATCTTTGGCTATTCGGTGAAGAAGAATATGTCACCGAGGTCGGGACAATGAATTTGTTTATCGCAATGAAGAACAAGGAAACCGGTCGGAATGAACTCCTGACAGCTCCTCTCGATGGGACCATCCTCGAAGGTGTAACCAGAGATTCCGTTCTGGCCCTTGCAAGAGAAAGACTTGGGCCCGAGGGTTGGGGGGTGGTTGAGAGAAAGGTGACTATGGCAGAAATCGCGCTAGCTGCCAAAGACGGAAGGCTATTGGAAGTTTTTGGTGCCGGCACAGCAGCTATTGTTAGCCCAGTCCGAAATATCAGCTGGAAGGGACAACTGGTCGATTGTGGCTTGAAAAAGGACGAGGAAGCCGGGAAGGTCGCACTCCAGATGAAGGATTGGATTGAAGGAATCCAGTATGGTGATGAAGCACACCCATGGAGGTAAGTACATTTCCTATGATACGCTTAAATCCTGGAGGGATATTTGTACTGACGTCGTGATATAGTGTTAAATTGTAAAATCGCTTGATACCAAAATGGGAGTGGTGGACTGAATCATTTTGGGTTCTGCGTTTTGTGCAATTGATTTTTCTTTTATTTTCCAAATTTCTTGCAAAATTTCAATCTTTCTGGTCTTTATGATGGCGCGTTGATGCTTGTGGAAAACCGGCCTCACTGTTGGAGGGATACAGGCGTTTCTTCTTGCGAACCACACATATCGATTGGGTTGTTTTGCTTGAATTCAATACCCGGATGTAGTAACGAGCATTTGTTAAGAGGCGTTGCAACAGCAGCCAAGTTATGAGATCTGTTTAAAAGCCCATGCCCTCTATTTCCTGTAATTAATCTTTGAGTGAAACTGCTTCACAACCCGTTCCCGGTTAATTTTTGAGGCTGAGAATGGGGCAATGATACATATGCCAGAATGTTTCAGCGCCCTAGTTCGAAAGATATTTTTTTCAGCCATACGAGCTTGAATCCCTGGATCTGCCACTGCCAATGTAAAGTTGATTGTGGTTCCTCAGAGCGAAAGGACCTTCGATTTGGCTACCATGGAGAAATAAACTTGATCTGATGGCGGCTGGCGATGCGCCCGCTTGTTAATAAATTCCAGATCTAATCCCTCCGCCCCCCTCCCCGCATTTGGCCGACAGATACCGTTAGCTAATAGCCGGACTTTGACAATCCTTGAATAGACACTGCTTATTCACGCTTCAACACGAGGATGGAATGGAAGTGCAGAAAAGGATGGGGGAAGAAGGTGGGGGAGGGCTCTCATGCAAATAAATACCAGGTCGTAAACGACAAAAACGAGAACCGTGTCCTAGAACCCTCATTTGCGAGAACATAGTAATAACCCCCACAGAAAGGGTGATATTCGGACATAGCCTCCCAGTAGCTGAGCCGCTTAAACAGCGAAAAAAATATAGCTCGTAGCTGATAAGTCAGGAAAGACATTCCTCAACCAGCCTCGTTTTTACCCCTTTTCAATCAGGGTTCCCTTAATAACTTCCCTCCCCCCTCAATCTAGATCTTCGGAATGAAGGAATTTTGGTATCTCTGAGCATGTTCAGATCTCTCGTAATGTGATGGATTCCCTGGGGACGTACGTGTCACCTTGACTGTGATTTGATAGATTTCGTCCCGAAATTTGTCCGGTTGTATTTGTTTCTATTCATAGTTCATTTCATTCCCTGTTAATTACCACCCTCAGACGGACGGGTATTTGTTCCTGGACAGGTAAACCACCATACTGCCTGGTCTGATTAACTATATCCTTATGCCTACAGTGGCTTGTCGGATTGCTTTTCTTACGATAGGATCTTTTCAAACATCCACAAAACTTTGGTCAGCCATACCATCCAACCCCTAAAGATGAAGAAGCTATATATATACCCAGTCCATATCGCATGTTCATAGCTGCCACAGCGCGCTTAAGTATACCAAAACACCCAAACCACTGGCGGGGGCATACGAATTTTCCGTCGGTATTTCCACCGCGTCATTTGCTATCTTTGAAATATTATATTCTCAACTTTTGGCTAACGCTGGCCGTCTAACATAAATAGCAAGTCTTCTAAAACAATCCAAACCCCCAGGAAATTCAACCTCATCATAGGAATCTCGTAGCATCGCTATAACGCGGGGAGAAATAGGATCAGTATGCCTTTCACGTGCATATAAGTCAATTTTTTCATTTCGATCCACCTGTTCCCATATTATAACTGCCGGTTTGACAAGATCAGCAATTATTTGTTTGACTGGTACATTGGGCGAAATAGATATTACAACTGACGACTCATCGGCTTCTAAAAATCCCTCAGGGTCTGGTATGACCTTGATACCAGCTTCCGCTAGTACTGTCTTGTCATGTTCGCAATACACTGGATCTTGTGCGTAGCATTCGATGTCAAAATGTTTATTATCATTAGTTGGCTTTCCCATCTGAGCTTTCTGGAGTAAGGCGTCCCGGACTGTAAGAACTAATGCATGTTGATAGAATGACCGGAGGGTATAGGGGATATCTTCATCGGGTTGACCATAGGAGATTGAGGATAAGGCAAATGCAATAACTTTACAGGTATTTGGTGGGATATTTGCTGATATCAGGCTTGATTTCACTATTTTGCATTCCTTACTGGCTTCCCACTGTTCACATTTGGCAGTGAAATGATCCCGAACTTGATTTAGTGGGCTGAGGGGGGGGCAGGGATTATATGGCATAATATCGCCGGTATCCTTTCTCCGTAGGCTTAGTGGATATACAAGAGCCAGAGGATTGAAAATCTCAGGTCCCCAACCCTTGAAGAGATGCTGCAAGCTGCAATACTCCAAAATTGGTTCCTCGCTAGATACGATTTAGTAATTTAACTTGAAAGAGTGGAGTAGATAGAAGGGGACAAGATAAATAAGTACCTACTGAATGGCTTCCATATCAGGAATTTTTTTGAGATCCGTGTCATATGCTATTCCTACACTCCCAACCTCGAGGAGAGGAAGATCAAACGTATTACCATCCAATAACTTCACAGGAATTGTCTCCTGGCCATTTCTCAAGTTAGACCGCACAAGCTCAAAATCTCTAATAGCTTGTTTTGTAAAAAGGGGAACCCCAGCGTTATACAATGACAGCAGCTTAGATCTGGCCTCTTCAAAAGGGTCAGGTTCTGCAGAGGGTTTCGGCGCTCCAAAGAGATTATCGGAGGAATCTAACGTAAGGACCATGCTTAACTAATAAGACTACAGTAGGCTGAATCTTAGTTGAAATGAGTTGAAAGTAAAGAAAGAGGTGGACGGTTGAGTAGGACTGAATATGCTGGTGTGGGACCAAACTGAACTGAGTGGGAACAGAATGAGGGGGCAGGAGGTTGTACAATTAATAATAATAATATATACATCTGTGCTAGTCCCAGAAGGGAAGATTAAAAACTAAAACAATAAATTACTTTGTTGGTAAGGAGCCTCTACTAGTAGTTACAAATAGAGACTTCAAATTCAGCGGCCTTTGGAGATCCTTTAGAGATTCTGTCTGTTGGCTGCGCTGACTTTCTATAGAGTTCTCACAGGTGCATTCAATAATGGCACAAATCTAACCCTTTCATGCTTTGTCTTCGTGATATTGCCCTTTGTGTCTTTGTTCACTGTCCAGATGTACTGGTCCGAACCCCAATCATTCTCATCATTGTGGACAGGAATAAATAACCGACCTGGCTTTCGAAGTTCCCTACCAACATCTAGGGTTCTTCGTAGTCACCCCTCAACACCAAGAACCTTCCATTCCTCTAGCTGCTTGCTCGTTGACTTTGGTAGCAGGTACGGTAGAAGCATCTCGGTTGCTTTGGCATGCATATAAGGGGCGCTGATGGTAGCTAGGTCTCCAATTGCCTGTGAGCTGTCCTGATACAGCTCTCCTGGAGCGTACTAGCCGCGGTTAATTTTAAGGAAGGCTGATTTGACTATTCGATGGTTAATTAGCTGGTCAAGCCACAAGTTTTCAACAAGGGACTCGTTCGACTCATAGCGGTTTCCAGACATTGATTGGGACATAATTATTATGTGTGTATGCTTTATCGAGTAACTATTCAAAATGGATGGTGAAGAGTGTCAAAGGTTTTCTAAGAGCCAAAATCTGTTGGAAAGAGAAGAATTGTTATAGTTAGTTAGGCAACCTGTAGGTATGCTCCCATGATATGATTGGGATTATCGACTGTTACATACATGGAGGAATGAAGGATTGCTAGTTTTTGCTGAGAATCCTGTAATCAACCAACACGTTATTCTTTCGCCCTATAATGGACATGTGGTGTGCAAATATCTATCTCCTAACAACATAATAATTATTATTTATATAGCGTCAACTCTTGACATCTACCGAAATATCACATAAAGTGCGTTCTAATATGTACGGTATCACAAGCAAAGAAAACACATCACACTCACAATCCTCTATTTTATGTTAGAAACAATGATAACATTTAAGAACTATTTTAACGAAATACCCACAAATGTACCAACATGGATTTTAAGACCTATAGACCACACTATCCCTGTAGAATATAGTGTTGGGGAGAGGTATAAAATCCGTCCTTTCTCCCTCTCATTTGGATATAATATCTAATTTCCAGCCCTCCATATCTAATCAATCAGTGTCTTGAGCTTCATATACTATTTGAAAACCTTTGGCTATCTCTATATTTAACAACCTCTCCGGGAAAAAAAACAACATAACATCAATCCTCTTACAATGTGCAGAACGGTATTCTTACTTTGTAGGGTATGCAGAACATCCCTTGGAGTTGAAGACAAGGACATCAGAATAGACAGGTGCGAAGATTACAATGAAGGCAGGTCTTGCAAAGAAAAGACAACCACCAATGAAAAAAGTCCCCGCATATGCAGTGATCCAGCGTGTGCGGCGGTCATCACAAACATGAATGGCAGTCATTGAAAGCATGAATTAGAAAGGATATGAGCAAAAGTTGATCTTGTTATCCATATTCTTTGGTTTGACCTATTGCATTTCCAATGGCTATGTGGCAATCTATATGGAAGCTATGGATTATTGAAAGTGGGAAGGTGCCAGAACAGGAAGATAATTTGTACAATATAGCAGAGCAACGTCTACTTCATTAGTTAGAACTTTATCACACAAATGGCATAACTAATCAGATTATATCCATCTTCTTATAATGCTAGTCTATCCAAAATCAAAAAGGAAACTAAAAATGTAAATATCTCCTTTATACACGCAACACCTTGGTCAACACTTCGCTATTCTTGCCCACGAACAGTTTTCCACCATCAAGGATTTTGGGCTGCTTGGGATATCTACGGTAAAATCTGCGGCTGGCAGATACGGCCCTCTTTGTTCCTAATATAGAAGAGAAAGAGGCGCCTTACAGTCAGACATGTTGACATCATACCCAAGTTATTTCCGCAATAATCCATTTTTATCAAAGAGTCGCTAATATAGCATATCTGGATTTTTGGATTAGGAGAGAGAATATTCTATCCATTGTATTGGATCTGCGAGAAAACGAGGTCAGTGCTCAGGGGAACTCAGAGCTAAAATCACCTTCGGATGGAGAGTGGTAAGTTTTAAGTCTCCCAGGAACCATCAACCGTAACCTATCACCATGCTATAAGATGGCTGCAAGATGGCACTCAAACTCTGTGATAACCAGCTTGATAAGTTTCGGAATGTCTATGATATCTATCTGCGCCTAAATTCCTCGGATCTTTTCTTGTTCCCGACCGAGACGCTGAAGAAAATGTCAACGACAGCCTACTTGACCTCATCCTCACACTACAGACTCATCGTGCTTGCCGTCTTCTCCCATTAGAAGCAGACGCGGAAAGTTTTTGATGATCTTTTAGCTCTACTCTCAGAAATTCGCTCCCGGCACTTTAGATACCGATCATCTACTTCCCCTTCTAAAAGCGATACGCGATAAGCAACCTGACGAAATAATCTGGAACAAAGTCTATGATACCGTCACAGGATTTACGCCCCCTCCTCGCTCGTCCTTGCCTTACCATCTCACTCCCTTAAACCGGAAAACGAACGGCAGTGTAAACTCGAGCGAATTCGGGAAAGACGTTGACTCAGTGTCAACAACTGTTTTATTATGGAACCCAAAAGGCGGGTGTGATCCACTTATTCTTAATACTCCATAGTGGGAAAGAATTCCGCAAGCTCCACCCGAGAGATTAATACGATGAAACGATGCAGTACAAAGGAAAGATTGAGATGCCATTGCTAATTAAATACAAAATCCAGGAGTAAAGCTTAAACATATCAGGGTCGTTATCATGATCTAACAGGTGAGAAAAAATTTCATATGCCAAAAAAAAAAAAACATTAAAAAGACATTAAAAGTGGCGCAGAATCTAGATTATCGCCAGTCCAAACATGGATGTTTGTATGTCTAAAAAAAGTCATCTATATGGAAACTGTCGTCTCTCAAACGTGTGATATGGATTAGAGGTTTCGTCCGTCGTATCGGGTGCTCCGGACTGCTGATGAAAGTTGGCGTAATCATACGAATATGTCTGCGGAGATAGTTGTGGAGACATAAGGAATGAAGGTTGAGGGGTCCCGGCCCCAGCAAGGGATGTTGAAATATCGTTATGAGGTACGAAGGAGGAATTCTCGGCGTAAGCATGCTGTTGTTGTTGTTGGGATGCTATTAGGTACGGGTATGGCTGATCTTGGAAATAATGGGTGCCTGGCTGTGTGCTGCTCGGGTTGTGGCTGAGGTAAGGGTCAACCAATCCCTGATAAGGGGAAATCCGATCGTAAGCCGCAGGGAACTCATTTGACGCATAAATGGGAGCAGAAGTAGTATTGTATGGCGGGAATGTCGGTGAAGTCATGGGGGTTTCGTATGCAAATGAAGATGGGTCGTAAAGGAGTTCGCTGTCAAACTGGACGCGTGGAGCTTGCGGATGTCCATGCGAAGAAGACTTCCGGGATCTAGAACGCGATGTGCTGGCTCGCCCTGCATTAGGAGACAGCCGTTGGGGCGAGCCGCTTCCGTCATCTTCGTCATCATCGTAGTTGCCTTCTGGAGACGCTGAAGCTGCTCCCTGATCAGGGTCTTCCAGTCGCTGTTTAAGCTTCTTCCCTAGACCTAGAATTAGCACGGGTCTTACAGGGAAAAGGTTTCTCTCGAGGTTTACCTACGATAATTTCGCTGTGCGATTCGGTTTTGTATGCGACGCCTCTCTGCTAGATCGGTTACTTTAGTCCAATCTTCGTCTGGATTGGCGCTTGGCCCATATGCGCTGCTTGCTGCAAACTTTGAACTGGAAGGTACTTGAGTGTAGCCTGAATAAGGATTATTATGTTCCATAATGGCCTTTAGAAACCGTAATATCTTTCGCTAGTGCTGGTGGGGGGGTGACTAGAAGTAGAAGATGTGCTAGCAAGTTCTGATAATACAGCAGTGTCGGTTCAAGTCCCATAGCATTTTATTCTAATATTGTTTTGAAAGAAGAAGAAATCTCTAAAACACGCTCGAGTGATGGAGACTTGAGACATCTTTATAGTCGTTGGGATATGTCAACTTTATATATCGTGGAAGGTATAAATAGAAAGGAAAAAAATAGGCAGTTTATTTATTAAATAGCCTTAATAATTGGGCCATTTAAATCGAAAGTCAACTGGTTAATCATCAATCGATTAAGAGCTGCCTGCATCCCCCTGTTGCCCCAAGATAGAGACGAATACTGGCAAGTAGTTAGACGAACAAGGAATCTGTGTCAGCATAAGTGCTCCGTATTTAGAAAACGCTATGAAACTGTCATTTCCGATTAACATGGAGAGAACTTGAGAGCTGAAGTAAGTACTGATGAGAACAAGATCACGGTTAGTCCAATCGTACTCGGCTCGCCCAGTGGACCTTCGAAAGCATTGAAGGGCGGTGTTACAGCTGGGGGGTATCAAAACCCCATTGGAAGAAGAAAAGAAAAGAGAGCCTGAACTATGGTGCTAGTCCGGAAAGGCCATCAAATCCGGAGAATATTGTGGAAAAACTCTTGCTCTTCTCTGATTTAGGGTGTCTCGGGGGCTGTGAACGAAGCCATGCTTCGTGTTGACTGTTTCGGCGGAGAAAAAGATTTGGAAGGGCAAGTGGAGTCGAAGGGCGGGCCAATGGACTTTGAAATTATAGTCTGTCGCAGCCTTATCTTTTTCAAGATGTGCATCAGGAACCGATAAAGTAACGCGCCCTTAAACCCGTAACGAGTCTGTTTCAGCTCGTGGCAGTTTTTTTCTCTCTTTTTTTCTCTTTTTTTGTTGATTTTGAGTCTTTGAGCCTCAGCCGTCATACCGATGCTCTAAAGGAATACGAGAGTATAATACCAGTCAATGGAACTTTACCATCAACAACCTGGTAATAGCAACATGTCAGGAACAATCGCGTTCTCGAGCATTCTTAATGGAAGCTTCACCTTGAACGACGAGGGTGAGACATGCGTGGAAGGGTTATCCGGAACGAACGAAAACTCGAATAGAGCGCGTGATGCAGGGGGGCTAGGGACATTTCATCTCATTAGTTAGCTGTCACTGAAATGACTAATTTGACTCCATTCGCGAACCCTTGGGCTGGATCTAAACCGAGCATGGACTTGATCTGAGGCTGAGGCGGGCGTGAAAGACGAGAAGTTGACTTGGCGATGGCTAGCTGCCAGCTGAGCCCGGCTTGGTGAGGCGCAAAAAGTTCCACTCCACCGTTCCTTAGCCTGGTCTTTATTTCGGTTTAATATTCGGATTTCTCGCACTAGCCACGAGGGAAAAGTTGTGAAGCCGAAATCCTTCTTTTGTTGTTGCGAAAAGGATAGTGTATTTGCTCAATGTTAGACTTTATGCAGCCGCGGGTTGGTGCCTGATCCAACCTTTGCTAGTGTCGTATGCTTGATAATGACAAATAGTTACGGAGTATAGAATGCAGCTAGGTTATACTTCTTCATCTCAGGCTCCCGTGTTCCTATGTATTACCAATTATGACATCAGCTGGAGATACTGGTGCTTGAAATGGAGATACATGGTCAAAAGTTAAATGATATTTTCAGGGTCACAATTAAAACGGAGAGAGAAAAGATATTTAATAATAATTATAAAAAAAAGAAAATCCTGGACAAAACAACATATATAGACAGCTTCAACCTCAATACTTACTTTGGCATTGCTGGATGAGATCAACTTGAGAGCAACTCGAACCAAATCTGGAACCTGAAATAACTCTTCGGTGATCATCATCGTTTCCTCCCGATTTTACGAGCAAGCGGCAAGGGAAACAAACACACACACAAAATATAAGTTAACTCCTCTTTTAATGCGGGAAACACGAGTTGAAAAAAAGAAAATTGGCTAATTCAGAATTCACAAAAAGAGGCTGCATTGATAAAAAGAAAAAGCTTATAATATCTGGAACTCGCTAGTCAGTTAAATTGTTGCATTCAAGGTTTGATAAGTTGAATAAGGTACATACCTAAAAACGAAAAAATCATCCACGTTGTCCCATGCCGTTTGTATTTGTTGGGTCCGGGTTATTTGGAGCTCTCCTGCGTCGAATTGGTGCCTTTTTCCGCTGACTGATGATTGTCTGTGGCGTATCTTTGTCACCCATCTCATTGTCATGTTCGTTTTCGTTCTCCTCGCAGGAGCCAGACCCGTCTCGATGCATCGTTTGGTACACAGCCGTTTCGTTTAGCTCGTTTAGATCCAGTGGTTTCGTCCTCAGCCATTTCATCCGTGGACCCGATTTTGCTCGCTCTGCCACTTTAAATCCATATATCCGCGGCTCATAAATTTTCCCACGTCCTAGACCTGGTGCGAGGTTTGACACCATTAAACCGTTGATCTGTGTCGATTGGTTTAATATTTGTCCTGTAGTCGATGAAGCCCAGGCATGCCGTGCATTATCAGCATTAGAGGCTGCCGTAATCGCCGCCGCAGGGTCTGCCTTCGCTGCAACGTCTAGTTCGGGGAACGTCATAAAAAATAGGCAGCCAAAAGTCGTTCCAAAAAACGCGCCATCAACAGACTGAAATCTACTGTTAGGCGGGGTGTAAATATCTTGACAGCTCGGGCAGTAGAGCTTCACTGTGTCTATGCCGGGAATATCTGAGCGACCAACAGGCAATACCTTGCATCCGTTGCAGATCACCCTCGGGCAAATCCCAAAATGCTGCATTTCGTATTTTTCTAGCATTTGCTGCATTCCTTGCCGTGAGGTTATATAGCGCTGATGGATTAATCCATAGAGCAACTCAGCGGAACTTTCAATAACGCTTAGATCACTTGCCATGCGAGTGTGCCTCCTCTCGAGCCTGAGGGAGGATTGCTCGTCGCCCAAAACCATATCGTCGTCCTCCTCGTAGTCATCTTCTTCCTCGTCTTCTTCCGAATCAGGTTCTACGTCTAGAACCAACTCCAAAGCCTCTTTATAAAGCGGTATCTGAGGCCCGAGACCAGTTAGATTAAAATCATCCTCAATGAATTCTTCTGGAACCTCGGCAAAAAATTCATGGCCCATCAAAGCGCAGTACACCGAGATCCATGTTTCTCCAGCATCCGAAACCGACATGGCAGGCTAGGTGGTGAAGTACGACGGGAGAGCAGCGGTGGTATAATTCCGAGAGCTGGTAAGCCGAGAACCGATGGTCGGGAGCCGGTGATAGGATAGATAGAGGCCGTCTCACTGTTCGAATCTTATAGCTAATTGGAATTAGGAATATGAAACCAGCTTGAAAAGGTTTGCATCCAGGTAAAAATGATGAATTGGGTTCAGGCAAGGGGCCAAAAAAAGAAAAAAAAAAAAACAATATCGCTTTCAAGGTACTGGAATCATGGCATGTAATTGTACATCAAGCAACTCAGAAATATTTGTAACGACGGGGTGGGCTGAGAGAAAGGGAAAAAAGGTTTAACGATAAAAGAGGTATGTATATCGAAAGGGACAAGGGCACAGTAATTGAGATATTGCTTCGTAGGTAGTCGCGAACCTTCCAACGTAGTGATGAGGTGGACTAAAGCCAGAAGGGTGGTAAGCTACCAGTTCCTTCGAATGGGCGTGTTCTAGAAGTAGAAGAAAAATTCACTTCCACGAGAGATCGGGTTGTTGTGGGCGATGAGGGGGCTGGTGGGTGGTGTGAGTGGGTGTGGTGATATCGATAACGAGCAAAGGGCTGGTCGCGACAGGGATGTTGTGCGGACTCGTGTGTGCGCGGCGTGGGCTTTGTGGAGGAGGTTTCGAGTCTCGTTAGGCAGACAGTATAAAAGGGCGAGCGGAACAGCAGCCTCAACTAAACTAACAGGATGAGAGAGGCAAGGCGGCCAGTACAAAGGAGATTGATTCGATCTTGTCGGGGGGGAGGAGGAGATGTTGGGCTTTTTCCGGTTCTGTTCCTCACTTGAAGCTAAAGAAGGTTACTAGGGTCACGTGGTGACCATGTTTATCAACGCAATGAATTCAATGTATAGTTATAACATAACATCTATTAGTTAATCTATTCGTATTCATTTCAAAAATTCATATATTAAAATATATAAATAAGCATTAGAAAAGATCCCGCATTATCCTTGAGAATTCGCCCTCATTCCCAAGCCCTGTAGCCAACCCCTCTCCTACATGGTGCAATTCACTCTCGGGCCCAACGTACTCTCCCCCATTAATTGCTTCAGCAGCAGGAGGAGGAGGTTGAACGAACCCATTGTATCCACCAATAGCCTCGAACAGATTAGTGAGCTCGTGGCTCATTTGAAGCCCATTAGTAGGGCTATTCCCTAGCTCCCCAGCCGGGTTGACGGGGACATAGTTAGACATGACATCTATCGGATGACCGGCCAATCCTGCCATTGCAACCGCTGCTGTTGAATGTGGATCTGAAGGGTCTGGAGCAATAACCCGAGGAAGTAATCCCAGTCTTTCGCCAACCTCCTTAAGGCCCTTGATCATTTTCCACAACCGCTTTGATATATAAGACTTGGTACTGAAGCCCTTGACCAGATCTAATGCCATGTAGAATTCGTCCCTGAGTTGACGGTTGAATTCCATTGGTGCATGTGATACAGCGAGGAATAAGACAACAAGTGCTGCAACAAGGAAGTAATTAAAAAGAACCTGTTGGGAACGGTATATGTCGGATGTTCGGTTAAGCTCTGCTAGAAGATGGATAGTGTCCTTTGCAATATCCACCGCCGTCTGCGCATATGCCATGTTTTCCACAATGCTGGTTGCGGAGTGTAATACGGGCCTATAGATAAGAATTCTCAGGTGATTGCCACGTATGTATAAGAGCAACCGTAACCGCTGGACACCACGTGTCGGGTTCGGCAAGCAAGAAGGGTCAGCAGGATAATACTTTAAAGCATCAGGTACATGCTTCATCCATTCAAGAACTTGATAGTCAAGGAATCCAATTTTGTCCCTTTTGATTGTCGTTGCACCTTCCGAACCTAATCCCGAATACCACACCTTTGAGCTGATACGGCAATACTGAACCATTGCTCTCAGATACGGGACAGAATCATCCTTTTTCACAGTAAATCTTGTAATCAGCGCAAGGTGTACGTGCTTTACAGAGGGATTTTTGGGATTATATACTCACCGGTTCTGGTAAACCGGGGTCAACATCATCGTCTTGAATGACAAAAGGTAGCCCCGTTCCCAAGCACCATCGTCGATCCAAACAATAGACGGACCAAAATAACTTATTCACCATAATTAATTCTTCCTGTGTTTGGAAAGCTTTTAGGACCGCATCACGTCGATGTAGGCCCAATTCAAGGCACATCCGGGCTGCCAGCCCGATTAAACGATAGGCCATACCTTCATCGTCTGTGTGGAAATGATAGGTCGCCTACCCGAGATCATTAGTCTTTAATCCTAATCCTAAAACACACAAGGAAATAAATAGAAATAAGTACTAACCGCAAGCGCGAGGAGCTTGATCGTCTTGATATCCACAGACTCCCAAAGATTGGCCTCAACTTTGTGCTTCACACTTGCAAAGAACTTAGACCCTAGTGCGCTTTGGCCATTTCCTTCAACCACGAGGGTGATGGCCAAAACAGTTTTTAGGATAGAGGTGTCGTCATCGCTGAGACAGTCGGCACCGGGCTTGAAGCGCTTCGCGAAGCCAGTTCGATCCGCAGCTTCTAGGAACGCGAAAAGAAGGTTTGTCTGGGCAACGAGTTTTTCAACATCGAGAACGGGATACATTACACCAATCTCATCCTCGTAAACTCGGCACAGGCGAATTGCTTCCTCTCGGTTGATCACCCAGAGCGGATCCTTGCTAGGATGGGCCAAGCTGTAGGGAAACTGGGTCTGAAGCGCAGGAGGAGTTTGGGCTGGTGTTGCATCCTGGGTAGTAAAGAGTTCCTGGGTGCCATCCTCCAGCTGGGTAATCCCCATTGTCTGAAGGCTAGACTTTGCGACATCGAAATTGAATGCTGTGCTGGTAGGGCCATGGAAACGAGGATGTTTTGTGCGCTGCCTCCCGGATGGAATACTCTGAATCTCAAAATTGTTCGGATTTCCTGATAGTGAACGGGATACTTCACGGCTCAGTTGAGAGCTGTCAACATGCGGCGATTCGGTGCTCCGTTGCAGTCCATTTATGTTGGCGAAGAGAGAATTAACTTGATCCTGAAGGTGATCGATGTGAGCTTTCATCGACCGAAATTCCCTACACCGCAAGGAGACAAAATTGAAAGAATATCAGCCAAATATCAACCAAAGGACGGATGTGAATGTGTGGCTTGGGCTAACTCGGAATCTTTGAAATTGCTATTACAGCAATTTGGTGCATAGAGGCCTACACATCGCCAACCAGTTAGAACCGAAATACTACTTAGATTGACGTTGTAAGGGAGAAATATGATACGTACATTCGAGAGACAGGTGCCCGCAACGTTGGCATGGCATCTGGCCGTTGCACTTGATCTTCCGTCGCTTGCACTCATTGCTACAACAGCTTCTGTTAGTTTTCCGGCCGTCATCAACAAGGTAAGTGAATTACAACAACCAAGAGAGAAAAGGTGTACACACCAGGCAAGGGAAATATATCGATTCCGCTTTGTTCGCGTCTGCGTTCCGCTGTTCGGTTCCGCTTTTCTCTTTGCTTCAGTGGCGGTTGGCGCCTGGGGTTCGGTTGCATTGGCTGAAGGCGCCTGTGACGCTGATTTTGGCGATATGGGCGACATCGTGTATGGATTCGATTCTTCTGTCGCACCCCCCTAGAAATGACCATTTCGTCTGGTCTGGTCTAACGTCTCGGGCTAAGTTTGAGGGGAATTTTGGAGTATTATTAGTCTGGGGTATTTGTTTAAACGGCCGGCAAGGTTTTGCTTGGCTACGTACTTTGATGGTTCCTGGACTCTTTTACTAACTATTAAACCTACCTAATAACTAACTGGCCGACCGACCAACTGGCGATTTTGTTTCCAGCACCAATTCACATGCGGTGCAATTGGATAATATAGCGTCGCGCATCGCACACGAGCAAGTCACGTTTGTTGCGCAGGGAGGGGATGAGGAAAGCCGCCTTGGAATGTGCTGCGACGACCTCTCGAGGATATCTCGGTCTCCCAGTCCTGGAAACGGACAGCATCGCGCTCTTCCGGGATTCCTTTTTTCGCCCACAACGTCCTGTCATATTACCTCGAGGCCTTTACCTTGACTATCCTGCAGCATCCCGCTGGTTCTCTTTTCCTCGTACTCATCCCGTTCTCGACCCACACGCCTCCAATGGAATCGGGTTAAATTATGAATACCTTGGACCATTTGGCGATTGTCAAGTCCCATTGGAACTGACCACGTACGACTCTAAAAGTACTACCTGCTTCGAACGAGCCTACAAACCTTTGAGTTTATTCCTTGAATGGACACGTTTGGCTCAATCCTGCTCTGCGGAAGGAAGGCCTAGCTTAAGGCTTTACCTCGCTCAATGCCAGATTATCGACTTGCCATCCACCCTCCGCGACGATTTACCGACTCCATCGTATGTGGCGCAATCCGGAAAGGGAGATATTTATGATACCAACATTTGGCTAGGAATAGCCCCGACATACACGCCTTTACATCGAGATCCAAACCCAAATTTGTTTGTCCAGTTAGCAGGCTCGAAATGTATACGATTGCTACCCCCGGATAGTGGGCTCGACGCTTTCAAGCGGGCAAGAGAAAGGGCAGGGTTAGGCTATAGCGGGGAAAGGGCTCCTCATCGTGGCGAGGAGATGATGCAGGGTCAAGAGAAAGAAGCCCTAGAGCATGAAACTTGGGATGGTAAGGTTCTAGATTCCAGTTCGGATCAGAATGGGATCGACGGTACGGATGCCGGCTATCACGCCACCGTCAATGCAGGCGATGCTATATTTATACCGCGTGGTTGGTGGCATAGTATCAAAGGAGTTGGCGATGGCGTTACAGCATCAGTAAGTCACATTTCCAAAAGTCGTTCTTATGCCACAGTAGGGTTGTCAGATTTCTAACCTAAAAAATCGCATGTGCTACACACAGGTGAACTGGTGGTTTAGATGATAGATATGAAAAGGGAGTAGACATAAGTTTTATATATTTATATTTATTTGGGCATATCCATATACAGGTTCTTAAGCGCCAGCACTGACATACTGTACATGTGTGTGGATTAAAGAACCTTCGCAGAACATGATAAACCAGAACAAGAAACGAGCAGAAAATCAAATCAAAATGGCCATCTTCATCTATCCAGAAAGCCCATCCCATATCTCCTGGGTATTCCGTCTCAAAACATTTTGTTGAAATATTTGTCGATAACGTTCCTATACAAAATTCACATCAGCTACCAGAAATTAATCGATATGGGGTATGGAGTGAGTTGCCATACTTAGAAGGACCTGGAATAAAATTTCGAGTATACTCCTCGACTTCTTCCACGCCCGATTTTAAATCTACTTCCTCCGGTTTCAACCACTTTGTGCGCTTGAAGAATTTCCATCCAAAAAACAGCAATGGACAGAGAGCCAGCATTGTGTATGAAAAGAGGAAAGTTGGCACATCCCATTTGCCAGGTAAGAACACGGTATATCCACTCACGAAGGCCATGATGAATGGCCCAGTAAAGCCGTACCACGCCAGGAAAGGTTGAAACCGGCTTTTGAATGGAAGTGAATCTCTCGAAATCCCCTGAGCTTCGCATGCTTTCTTAAATCGGGTGTACGTGAACGCCATGACAGCGAAATTGATCAACTGAGATGCAGTGACAAGGTTCACAAACCACTGAAGCACCACTGCAGCTCCATTAGAAACCTGCAAGAAACTTAATAGCGCAATAATCAACACCGCGCCGACGGCGTAGATTGGCACTCCATTTCTTGCGCAACGGGTGAAAATCCGGGGAGCTTTGCCTTCCAACGCAAGTCCATAAAGGCAGCGACTGGCGCAGTACACATAGCTGTTCCCGGCGCTGAACGCGGCAGAAAGGACGAGAGAATTGACTATATGTGGAAGAACCGAAATTCGTAACCTCTGCATAGATATCACGTACGGAGATGCAGCAGCCCCTGGAAGGTTTTTCAAGAATGCATCATTCATTGTTGGATCGTCGTACGGCACGACAATCCCGACAGCTAGGCTGCCTAGGACGAAGAAGGAAGTCAACCGATAGAAAACGGCGTTATAGGCTGAAGGCATTGACTGTCGGGGATTTTCTGCTTCTCCCGCTGCCATAGAGACATAATCTGGCCCGGCGATAGTGAAACTAGCTTGAATCAGACATTGAAGGAACCCGAGGAACCGACCAAGGTCTCCTGTGCGATGCAAGGTAGCAAAGGCTCCCGGCTCTTTCCAGAATCGAAATCCATATCTATCACCCAACGGGTTTCCCCCGACCATAGTGATAAATGCATAGGCAATCAGACCTATGATGAGGAGAACTTTGAGTAATGCGAGCCAGAATTCAGATTCTCCATACCATCGAACGGCGAAGACGTTAATTATACTATCGGATCGTTAATTGAAACTTGTTCCTAGACAAACAAATGGAGTTGAAAACTAACCCATAGAGTACAATGACAACCGAAATAATTGCTGCAGCAGGAACTTCAGCACTCCAATATTGGATGATAAAATTGCATGCTACTATTTCAAATGGAACCATTGCAGCTTCAAATACGAAAAAATTCCAGCCAGCAGCGACACCGAAAGCATCATCGACAAATCGGCCCGCGAATCGGATAAACGGTGAAGATATAGGCAGGTACGTTACCATCTCAGCCATACCTGTATCAGAAAGAGATAAACGACGATCCAGTCTTAGCATATATTCGTTCGTACGGAATAGGGGGGATAGAGATTGGTTTCCAGAGAAATCGCAAGATCACACTTGGATACAAAGCGACTTGACTGCGATATCGTCTAGGAGATTCAAGCGACATCACAAGTATCGAGCTTGACCTGCGATTCTGGCCAAAAACCAGGACACCTTGGGCATCCTGACAGTTGGACGAATGTCGGGAAAAGAAAGGGCTTCTTACACATCGTTATCGCCAGAATAAAGGTGCACCTATTTTCACACATGAGATTCGGGTACTTCATAATCTATTAAGATTGACTGAAATGGAATGGGAAAGGTGTGCTGAGATTGTTATATCAATGGGCTATATGAAAGACGAAGAAAAGGACGATGCAGAACTAGTAAGTTCACTAGACGGCGATGGAAGGGAATGCAATTGACATCTATAGAGAGCCTTGTTTTCTTTCCCGTGGCATCATTCCCTTCCACAGAGGCATTGACACTAATTTTCGTGAAAGAGTCTGGGCCCAATGCCATGATGATGGATGACACTTCGATTTTGCTCATACATACTTGCTTCATTCAACACCCCTTCATGGATCAATGGTACACCAGGAGGTTTCGAAAAGGAAACTCAAAGAAGGAAATCAAACGACAGAACACGAAAGCAATAATGATATGAGACCAGAATCATGGAGCGGCAAAAGCATTGACCATGATTGATCTGGGGAGACGTACCACAAAGTAAAGGCAATAAACAAACTCCCAGGGCCACCGCTCAGCAGACCCTTTCCGATTTGAACATATAGGGCTGTTCCAATGGTGCCGCCGATACCAATCAGTTGTATATGCCGGGGTTTTAATTTACGGTGAGTATTATCAACAGGCTTGTAGGTGCTGTCCGCTTCATCCACAGATTCACCATAAGAAGGAACCTTCTCCTGGACGGCCGGATCTCCGCGCTCGGAAGATTTCCCCATGTTGTGGGGGTGCAGGCCGGTACCTGGACTTGCGTGAACAGGATCTAGAAAAGCTGTTTGAGGAGAAACCGATACAACTTTGCGTGGTTTTTTTTGAGGGTTGAGAAGAAAGTGGAAACGAAACCGAACAGAATATTATCTTTCAATTTTGATTTTTGAAAACCCTTTATCAAAAAAAGAGGAAAAATTTTGCCAGCACTATTTCGGGAATAGTTCAACCGCCGAAGAAGCACCAATTGGATCCACTATATATAAGGCAGACGGCGGCAACTAAGGAACATTATGGTCCTTGGGACGGTCAATTCTAAGCATATATGGGCGTATATGGGTAAAGATCCGCAGTTCTCTATTCCGAAAGGAGCCAAAAGAAGAAAAAGAAAAAAAAATAATACCAGCCCGGCGTGAAACATTGAAGCACTTTTGACAACGATGACAGCGGCCAAGAATGTCCCATGCCTGCATCTACAGTTTCGCAGCCACTCAGATCTAAAAGAACCAAAATGTGAGTTTTCACGCGCGAGCTGAAGCTCAAATTTCGTCATTTCGCTGGGAGGGTTCATGGCTTGGCTCCGGAATGCCCGATGTGGAAAACCTGCTGGCTGTGGCTTTGCTTGGTTCAAAGCTTGGGACAGCTTGAATTCAATTGGGACCGCATACTTGGCGACAAAGCCCGAATCATCAGATGCGTATTGGGTTGTTGGTAGAGCTGCCGCCTGGGATCCCGTCGTACCTGGTCCAATTTACGTGAAGGCAAAAAGACATCACATTAAGTGACAAGTCAACACATGCAAGTCGTGATTTTACCGTCAAATGGTAACAAGAAAAAAAGCGCCGTTCGCTCACGATAAAATTAGATGTAAGAACAGCCAGATATTTTAGGCCTAGTTACATAGATGCTATTGAACTGAACCGAGTTTGGATCTCGATAAATCTCTCTGTGTTGAATTGATGCATAAATATTCTTTGCTCCAGATTAAACCATTCATAAGAAAACAGAAAATATAAGTTGAATATTACATCTTATAGTTACTGTTGCTTTCGATTTCTCTTCCGTTTATTAATGCCGAATTCACCGTTGGCCTGCATTTCGAGCCCTGTCCTCCCAGTGCGTTGTGTCTGGTTGGAGTGAATTTTAAACCCCGACATTGAAAGAATGTCAACCATTACTTGAAGTGCCAGTTTAATTTAACTAATAAAGTCGATTTTTTTTCATGACTTGAGTTAATCGTCTTCGTGGAACAAGATGGAGTTTTTATGACACAGATTTTTCAATTGACCAAGTTTCACCAATGTTGCTAGGTGAAACCAAGATCGTTCCGCACTCGAAACTCGCATCCAGAGAGAGACTTTAGGGCTCTCCACCCCTGGGAGATCTCCCGAAAGAAATAGCGTCTTCTGCTAAGTCTGCTTGGTGATGCTAGCTAGTTGGTTATTAACTAGTTAGCTAATCGCTCCGTCAGACCGGCTGATCCATCCTCACTATTAACACTCAAACCTGGGGAAACCCGTTTTCGTAAGGACTGTCCATCAAGCTTTTCCTCCGACCCCAAGGACAGAAGACAAGACTAGAAGATCATCCATATCTGAACGTTATTATGTTTCTGGCCGCCCTTGGCAGCTAGTCTGAGACCTGAAGAACACCCTCAAATACCCTTGTTTTTATCCTGCGCGGTCGATCACACTTGGTTCCTGGACTAAGATACGACAAGGTATCGATGTCTTCAAGGGTTCCAACCGTCCCACGCTCCCACCCGGCTTCTCTGTCTACTACATACCATTGCGGATATGGGTTTCCCACGGAACAATGAGGTGGGATCGAAATTTCGGCTAACACACACGACCGGGATTCCCTCAAGGGACAGCGATATTTGAACCTTGACCCTTCCAAGCAGAGGCGGATATCTGACTACTACAGATTTATTTCAGTTTCTCTTATCAACCGAAATCGGTCTGATCCGGTGGCGGCACTCGTATCCGGTCATCGAGATTGTTCGAAAAAGTGCACCGAGCCGGCACGGGAGGTTGGCTCATATCAATATGCGGGGATGCATCAGCATAGGGTCGCAACGCTCTTTGGTGAGGGGATGGATGTCAAGATGATATGGCACTGAGGAGAGATTTCAAGCAATCCGTTGATCCGTATAGCGGCTAATTTTTTTTCGAGACGGGAGAAGGGCTCCCCGAGAGTCTCTATAAAGTCTTCATGGATTCCACCAACGATTCCGATCAAGCAACACCTTGGTCAGAGGCTTATTTTTGATTTTTCAGAGAACGATCCTCTTGCTTCCTATAGCAAGGTACTCACTAGGTCAATATGCATAATCTTTGGCTGGCTGGTTTCTTGGCTCTCTCCAACAACGTTGCAGGGTATCCTGCAGAGCATTCAACCACTGACATCAATCCCCGAATGGTTGTTGATCTGAATGCTTACCGCCTAGCTGAAAAGTCAGAGTACATCGATACAGCCAAGGTGGAAGACAATGTCCCAGCCCTAACTATTGCTCAAGATGCAAACTACGTGGACATTGCTACGGAGCTGGTGAAGCAGAAGATGCCACATGCCACCTTCCGTGTTATCGATGACCATTATGTTGGTAATAACGGTGTTGCCCACGTCTACTTTCGCCAGACCCTCAATGGCATCGATATCGACAATGCCGACTTCAACGTCAATGTAAGTCTTCTACTCTACCATTTTATTTTCTGCAAAGCATTCTTACACAGAGCAACAGGTCAAAGATGGGCAAATCTTCTCCTTCGGCAACTCCTTCTACACAGGACCTTCGCCAAAGGCTAGTGCACTCGCGAAGCCAAACCGCATTAGCCCCGTTCAAGCCTTGAAGGCAGTTGTGAAGAATCTTCAAATTCCCGTGGATGCCGATAAGGCTACTGCTCAGGGCATCGAAGGAAATGAAGCTTTTGTTCTTAAGGGAACATCTGGTGCTTTATCCGATCCAAAAGCCCACCTCGTTTACTTTAAGAAAGCAGACGACAGTTTGGTTTTAACCTGGAAGGTGGAGACTGATATTGATGACGATTGGCTTATCTCTTATATTGATGCCAAAGATGGCAAAGACATTCAAGGAGTTGTCAACTGGGTTGCTGATGCGACTTTTCAGGTCTTGTATGTTCTTTTTCCGCTCCTTGATTCAGATACTCAACTGTTGATTCAATGATTCTAACCACAATCTTACACCAACAATATAGCCCATTCAATCTCAATGATCCCACCTCGGGTGAACGTAAAATTATTACCGACCCTTGGAACACCACCGTGTCCCCGAACGGATGGTTTAATGATGGAAAGACAAGCTATACCGCAACCCGTGGGAACAACGTTATTGCTCAGGACAATCCCAGAGGAGGAAATGACTATCTCAATAACTACCGACCCAATAAGCCTGATTTGAAATTTGAGTATCCTTACTCCTTGACCATGACTCCCCCATCGTCATACAAGGACGCAGCGATTACCCAACTTTTCTACACTTGCAATATGTATCATGACCTCTTCTATTTGCTTGGGTTTGATGAAAAGTCTGGCAATTTCCAAGTCTCCAACAATGGTAAGGGTGGCCGAGAGGCCGATTTTGTGATTGCCAATGCCCAGGACGGATCTGGAAAGAACAATGCCAATTTTGCTACTCCACCAGATGGGCAGCCTGGCCGCATGAGGATGTACACCTGGGATAGATCCAACCCACAGCGTGACGGTGACTTTGAAGCGGGTATTGTCATCCACGAATATTCTCATGGTCGTAAGTGTTCTCCTGTGCTGTGATTTGTTATTCCGGATATAAAATACTGACTTGCATTGCTAGTCTCGAACCGTCTCACTGGCGGTGGTGGAAAT
Organism: Myotisia sp. PD_48; assembly: GCA_032988175.1. Classification (NCBI taxonomy): domain Eukaryota; kingdom Fungi; phylum Ascomycota; class Eurotiomycetes; order Onygenales; genus Myotisia; species Myotisia sp. PD_48. Next base: position 112,886 of record JANTQB010000010.1, read on the forward strand.
GCCAATTGCCTTAGTGGCCTTGAATCTGGTGGTATGGGTGAAGGCTGGGGTGACTTCCTCGCTACGGCCATCACCTTGAAGGCTTCTGATACCCGAGCTAAAAATGTCCACATGGGTGCTTGGGCCATGAACGATGCTAAGGGAATTCGCGAGTACCCTTATTCCACCTCTATGACTACCAACCCTCTTACCTACGTCAGAGTCAACAACCAACGAGGAGTTCACGCCGTTGGCACTACTTGGGCCTCAATGCTCTATGAAGTCTTATGGAATTTGATTGATAAGCACGGCAAGAATGATGGCCTCTGGCCTATCTTTAACGGCAAGGTTCCAACCGACGGAAAATTCCTCGCCATGAAGCTTGTCGTTGATGGCATGGCCCTGTACGTTCTCTCCCCAGCTTCCTTGAATGATATTTCTGCTTTCCATGCCTTTTCTGCTGTATTTTTACTGTTTGTTTAAGGCTAGAATCAACTTTGCTAACATCCAGGTAACTTCTAGGCAACCCTGCAATCCAAACTTTGTCCAGGCTAGGGATGCCATTCTTGATGCCGACAAGGCCCTGACTGGAGGTGCAAACGCATGTGAAATCTGGACTGGATTTGCTAAGCGTGGATTGGGTCAAGGTGCTGTTTACAATGCATCCCGCCGCACTGAGAGCAAGACAATTCCAACCGGAGTCTGCAAGGCATAGATAGTTTTTTTCACTGATACCAACAGTACTCTGTGTAGCTTGAAGCAGTTTTGATAAATTTAACAGCATTGTTATTTGGTCTGGTCTGCCCATTTATTATAAAGTGGAAGTGTTTACTGTTCGTAATATCATTGAGGTAATGTATATACGTATGTGTGTAGCGTGAAGCTAGGTTGGTGGTGTCATTTGCCGTGGCATTTAAGTAAACGGCTATTTCTTAGGTAGAACGCGGGGCATCTGTCCTCTCTCGTTTCCCCCACACTGCACTATCCAGCAAACCATCTTGAATCACAAACTTGACAGACAAGAGAAACCAAAACAGAGCTCATATATATTCATCAATCATGAGCACAAAAAAGAGTGTCATGTCGCAAGAAGCGACCAACCTCAACCCTCCGAAGGACGATCCAATCTCTCTCCAAGAGCTGGCCAAGTCAGACGGTAAACACACGCCGTGAAAGAAAAAAAAAAAAAAAAAAAAAACCCCCCCCCCCCCCCCCACCCCCCCCCCCCCCACACCCCCACACCTTTTCTTTTTTTCCCCTTTCCTTCCCGTTGGACCTTCCCTT